>APFE031623854.1:0-14610 GCA_000404065.3 Pinus taeda
ACTAGCAATTGTCCCAAAAGGTACAAAGAGAGGCCGATAGGATTATTAAATTGGAATTGCAAAATTTAGTTACAGAATGAAATCTGATCTATGAGGAGCTTTGGGGGCCTATAGATTACAAGAGAATAGCATAAATTTTTCAATAAACATGTTAGTTGCGTACTGATCATCTTGGCGGTTGGAGACAAAACTGGTGTTTATACTATTTTCCACCATTTATTCAATAAAATTATCATATTCATGAAATTTAAAAAAAATATTATACATCAAAGTCTATAAAAAAATTATTAAAACAACTACACAATACACCTCTACTTGCTTTTAATAAGACTCACTATTTTAAATTTATAAAAATTAATTCATACAACAGTAATGAGCTTTAAAAATATAAAATTTCCATAATGGCTTGCTAAGAGGTATATAGGGTGTCCAGAATTGCCAAAGTCTGCCCACTTATAGAGATTAAACGTATCCGCAAAAGAAGAGATTGTCAAAACCATCAATGCAGGGTTCATGTTTGATGTCCAAAATGGAACAATAGTTGATTCTTGAAATACATATTAAATTTCATGATATTTATAAGCGGTGCTTCTTTCAGGAATCCCTCTCTAGAGGGTTTCTTGTTTGTTCCATTAGTACTTCACACAGATTACAACCCTGTTGTTGTTTTTTGTTTTGTTTTTTTTTTTTTCTCTCTCGAATTTCATGTCCCCAACCAAATCGCAATGTTCCACAACCTACCCATGTAAGACTGATGGAATAATGATTGTTTGTCCAGCGGAGATATAAAATGGACAAATAGGGCCAGAGTGAGTAGCAAAAGTGATCTGCGATGTGTTGTTAGCAGAGAAAATGGAATAATTTTTCGGGTTTAGGGTTTTCATTAGGCGACGTTCTGATCTGAATGTCGCCTTGCAAAGATTCAAAATCGAGCTCTAGCTAATAATCTTTGTCCCACCATAAGTTGTATATAACGATCTAAGTGCCCTGTTCTCCAATTTTATTGAACACATCCAACAATTCATGTTCTGTTGAATACGACGACCATTCAAGAATCCTAATGATTTTTATTTCTCTCTTTCTACATCCATTGCAGCGTGGGAGCACTGATTTCCGGATGCTGGTGGTGGCCACCCTTGCAAAATTGGGGGAATTTAGTAACGAATGTGCTTGGAAGAGGAAAATTGATTAAGACAGAGCATGGCCAACGCGCGGGGTGCTTTAGTCCCATTAATGACATCTGCTTGCTTGAACCAAGGGTGGAAAATGATGACAATTGTTAGCTGGATCCAACGATGCAAAACAAATATATATATAACATAAAAACAAAAAAAAAACACCAATAACATTTTAAAAATGGTCATTTATATTATTAAAACAACTACACAATTTATTAAAACAACTACACAATACACCTCTACTTGCTTTTAATAAGCCTCACTATTTGAAATATATAAAAATTAATATATACAACAGTAATGAAGTTTAAAAACTTAAAATTTCCATACTGAAATTTAATATATATATATATATATATATATAACATAAAAATAGAAAACAAACACCAATAACATTTTAGAAATGGTCAAATGACGAATACATAAAGGATAAAAAATATAAAACAAAATAAAACCAACACATAATCAAGACACGCAGTTGACTTTGTTGATATACAATATTGTCACAAGATTATCACTAGGAAAACCAACTCTCTTTCCTCAGCATCATACTCCTTCATAAAGTTTTTTCCAAATAAAAACTATGGCTTGGCCAACAAATAAATGTCACTGTTAAAACCTAGTAGCAGTTCTCAGCACCACTATGCCCATAGCCAATATTTTTTCCTCTGCAATATGATCAACCTTAGCCCTACTATGCCCTCTATAGCTTTGATCAATACAATGTGAAGCCCTAACTCATCAATTCAACATCAACATCAATAAAAGACACTCTCACTGCATCAGACTCTAATTGGACAATTCTCGTTCAGCCATATGTGAACATGCAAAAACATTCCACTGTGAACTCTATGGCAATTCAGGGCTAATGGTAGCAAGAAATAATTATAACAATGACAATGCATCTAGAACAATGTATATAGCAATTATTGCATAACTCTAATTTTGGTATGCTCTCAACAATGTGTCACTTGGTAGCAATAATACTTTCACAACAAACACTTTGTTTTTGCCATCAATAGTACATGCAATCAAATCCTTCTCTACATATGCAGGTAGCAATTTATTTGAGGATCTCTCAAATGCACAGCATTGTCAATCAAACAGCCTGTAATCGTAATATGCATACGAACACACTACTTTGATTATGCCCATTGCATAGTAACTTATTCAATGTAAATCAATGAACAATTTTGGTGATTACAATAACCAGTCACCTTCTTCAATGACATAATATCATATGGACTGCTTTACCCTCACCTCCTTAATTCAGAGTTTTCACTTTTGTAAATAAACCCCCTTAATGACTAATAATATAAGACTTGTATGATTTCAATGTGGCCTCCAAGCAGCCTTAGTCCAACAGAGGAAATGACCCAATGAAACCTTTGCTTAATCGTTGTTTGTAATTTTAATGAGTTTTCCTAGGACTTCAGTACTTGGAAACCAAGAAATAGGTCTCTGTTTCTACAACAAAATGAAAATTACAGCAATATAATGGTTGATGTAATGTGCCTAAAACAGACTGAAAAATGATACGATTGGATCAGAGCATCAGACTGACTATACATCATGTGATATTTAACTATGCACTCTTGTGTTTCATGTTACAAAGTTACTTGATTACAGAGTAATTTGATAGTTATCATAGTGATCGTACTTTTTAATAGAATCTTGACTTTGCATGCTGGTATTTCTACTCACATCTGTAATAAGTAATATTCATAGCACATTTTTTAATCTGTGAAACATTTCTCTGGATACTTCTATATTCAGTTATAGTGTTTGTTTCTTGAGATAAAAATTCATGTAAAACGCGAAAATAAAAAAAGTTTAATCAATAACCAATGTCTTCTATGGAGTCAAAGAACAGGAAAAGATAGAAAGTGAATTGGACACAAGATCATCCAAGGCCTATTCACCCAAGCCCTGTCAAGAACAAGATCAATCACACATGAAAGTCTGAGATATTAGAAGTTCTACAGGTGAAAACCCTATTGTAGTCACCAACAAAATCCTATGTCCTTGTTATCAAAATTTGTAGGAGGACCAAAGTTCTAACAAGTTTGGACAGCAACACTCCATACTACAAATAAAAAATTACCTATGGCCGATGCTTCTGTACACCCCACTAAATCTGTTGCCCCACATTATACTGTGGGCATTGTCTCATTCACAAACTCAGTCATCGATCTAACAAAATACGTTGAAATGTGTCACACTTGCTTACTTGTAACTATTTATAATGTTTCCAACATTTTATTTTAGAAGGCAAATCAGACTGTCAAATGACTCCAAATACCTTTTGGATGATATGATTATTCTCCTTCATACAACACTGACATGTCTATATCATGTAATCGAAACACTAAATAAATGCACAGATCAACAATTCGGTCATCCCAGTTAGGAAAGGGTAGTTACCTAGGTTCAAAGGACAATTTTTTTTGCCTAGTATAGATTTGTGTTATAAAAATGCTACATAACCAAAATGTAGTAACCAGAAATTCAACATCAAATTTATTTACAAGGCAGGACATATATTAGCTCAGGCTAGGCAAATGGTAATTTAGAGGATTGGAAACATGTAGATCCCAATTTTTTCTTAAAAAAAAAAAGTAAATTTGATACACGTCATATTGCATATGGAGATTAATCACTATTGATTCAAATCATAAAGCGAAATTATGCTGTCATGAAATGCTTATCACGGGGAACAGATTCAACACCCCTCAACCCATTAAGGAGCAACTCTTACAGCGTTTTGAAACAGTCATCCCTTCGTAGTAATAAGTGGTTAACTTTATTTCAAGCAAGATAGAACAACTATCTGTTAGCTCTGATATAGAACCAAACTAAATGGCCAAGATAAATTCCTAAACCCAGCTAGTGATGCAACCCAAGCCTAACCCGAACCAAATACCAACAGAAGTATTGCCTTGTTAAGCTCGCATGCTATATATATGATTTTAGAAATATGCACAGGTCATACATGAAGCCCACCATCTATATTATTAATTGCAAGTGTTTGAAACCCAACCTAGTGATAAAGAAATGAAAGCAGTTATCTAATAGCTCGAGTATTCCACAATAACAAAGAAAAGAAAATAGTGATCTGATAGCTTTAAATATTCCATATCTGCAAGTCTTTGGACTCCATATAGTATTTGGAAAAGTTCGTGATTTGATTTTAGAAAAACAGAACGACTTTCTCACGGGTATTACAATGGCCATCCATTTGACAAAAATGGTGAAAATATGGAGGCAAGTTTCACCTTTACATGGCCTTCTAAACAGATGCAAAGAATTTCAGAAGAAAACTACATCTAAACCCCTGTAGACCCAAACCCACCAACCCACCTGAAGGTGGAATCCAAATCCTCCACCTCCAGAACCTGCGGGGTGAGAATTTTCTGAACAATCAACTGGGCAATACGATCTCCGGCCTTAATCTCAAAACCCTGGTCAGAATGATTGAAGAGAATCACGCCTACTGAACCACGATAATCCGCATCTATGACACCAGCACCAACATCTATCGACTGCTTCCAAGCAAGCCCAGACCTAGGAGCTGCATAAATCAAACCCACATTGGTTCTTTGAAATAGCCAAAACCGCTCAACTTCAAAACCCTTTTCCAGATACAAAAACCCAAGGAAACCTATGTTCAAATCCACTGCCAAACATTTAACTTTACCAAAAATACAAGAATGGCAAAGCCCATTTTAGGGGAAAACGTTACCTATTCGAGCATAAGTGCCTTCGGGTATGGAAATGGAAAAATCTGTGGGCACCAGGGCCTTCCCTCGGGCGGGCACCACACAAGAAGTCGCACTGCAAGAACAAGACAGAAGTGACCAGCAAGTCTAGAGGGTAAAAATAAACAAATGCAAGAGACAATGTGAAGATAAGATGGCATTGAAAGCGCACCTAGAGAGATCATATCCAGCTGCCAAAGCAACAAGTTTCACCTTTACATGGCCTTCTAAACAGATGCAAATAATTTCAGAAGAAAACTACATCTAAACCCCTGTAGACCCAAACCCACCAACCCCCCTGAAGGTGGAATCCAAATCCTCCACCTCCAGAACCTGCGGGGTGAGAATTTTCTGAACAATCAACTGGGCAATACGATCTCCGGCCTTAATCTCAAAACTCTGGTCCGAATGATTGAAGAGAATCACGCCTACTGAACCACGATAATCCGCGTCTATGACACCAGCACCAACATCTATCGACTGCTTCCAAGCAAGCCCAGACCTAGGAGCTGCATAAATCAAACCCACATTGGTTCTTCGAAATAGCCAAAACCTCTCAACTTCAAAACCCTTTTCCAGATACAAAAACCCAAGGAAACCTATGTTCAAATCCACTGCCAAACATTTAACTTTACCAAAAATACAAGAATGGCAAAGCCCATTTTAGGGGAAAACGTTACCTATTCGAGCATAAGTGCCTTCGGGTATGGCAATGGACAAATCTGTGGGCACCAGGGCCTTCCCTCGGGCGGGCACCACACAAGAAGTCGCACTGCAAGAACAAGACAGAAGTGACCAGCAAGTCTAGAGGGTAAAAATAAACAAACGCAAGAGACAATGTGAAGATAAGATGGCATTGAAAGCGCACCTAGAGAGATCATATCTAGCTGCCAAAGCAGCAAGTTTCACCTTTACATGGCCTTCTAAACAAATGCAAAGAATTTCAGAAGAAAACTACATCTAAACCCCTGTAGACCCAAACCCACCAACCCCCCTGAAGGTGGAATCCAAATCCTCCACCTCCAGAACCTGCAGGGTGAGAATTTTCTGAACAATCAACTGGGCAATACGATCTCCGGCCTTAATCTCAAAACCCTGGTCCGAATGATTGAAGAGAATCACGCCTACTGAACCACGATAATCCGCGTCTATGACACCAGCACCAACATCTATCGACTGCTTCCAAGCAAGCCCAGACCTAGGAGCTGCATAAATCAAACCCACATTGGTTCTTCGAAATAGCCAAAACCGCTCAACTTCAAAACCCTTTTCCAGATACAAAAACCCAAGGAAACCTATGTTCAAATCCACTGCCAAACATTTAACTTTACCAAAAATACAAGAATGGCAAAGCCCATTTTAGGGGAAAACGTTACCTATTCAAGCATAAGTGCCTTCGGGTATGGCAATGGACAAATCTGTGGGCACCAGGGCCTTCTCTCGGGCGGGCACCACACAAGAAGTCGCACTGCAAGAACAAGACAAAAGTGACCAGCAAGTCTAGAGGGTAAAAATAAACAAACGCAAGAGATAATGTGAAGATAAGATGGCATTGAAAGCGCACCTAGAGAGATCATATCCAGCTGCCAAAGCAGAACCTCTAGAAGGCAAGATAGCATTAGGCGAAAGCTTCTTTACATGAAATACTGGCTCAGAGGCACCTTCCACGCCATTATTATTCAAATACGCGACGTTCCCATTCAACTCTACACCTTCTGGGTAGCCTGCATCGACCTTCTGCATCTTTGGGACAGGCTGTCGGTAAGGTCATGGAAGCAGGAAAACCGCAGAACAGTTGATCGTGCCACAACAGAACCGCACCGCAGAAGACCGCTCGCGGTTATGCCCACCCGACGCCAGGTGTCAGCCTGAGAACGAAAGGAACGCGACGCCAGGTGTCAGCTTGAGAACGAAAAGGACGACGAAAGTCCCTTTCAAAGGAAAGCCTATCGGCCTAATTATGTAAGCCCAACCCGAATGCCTCAGTTTCAAAAGATGCACGGATTCACGTTACGATTATTTTACAAACTGGCTCCATGCATCCCGGTGATTTTAACCTTAAAGCAATGGAAATACCCATTTTATGTAGAAATCGGTGATTTTGATTTCATACAAATAAGTCAATGATTTTAACATACACTATAATTTACTAACATATTTGGAAATAAATATTACATTTTTTAAAAGATGGTTGATATTGATATATGTGAAAGTCATTATTGTTCTTAATTGAAAATGTTTAGGCCTACAAAATGTTTTTAACTTTTCAATGAAGTGGATGCTTTCTTTACGGTAACGTGATTTTAATTTAATTTTTTTATTTTTATTAATATTATGATTTAAAAATTATTAATATTATGAAAATATTAATAATTTTAATAAATAGTGTATAAATTAAAATAAATAAAAAAAATGTAATAATTAATAATTATACTTATTAAAATACAACAATTAACCTAATATAAACTAACACATATGTAATTTTAAATAATTTAATAACTTAATTCCTCAATAAACTCTGTAAACTTCTCAATAAAATTAAATTACTTATTAAAATACAATAATTAACCTAATATAAACTAACAGATACGTAATTTTTACTTAATTTAATAACTTAATTCCTCAATAAACTCTGTAAACTTCCTAAGAAGCTTCATGAAATTGAACATCGAGGTCAGCGATGTCAATCAAAATCTAGAGGAATCTTGAAGGGAAACTTTATTATATAAAACAAGGAATGGAAAACCCTTCCCTACGAGCTCTTATCCGTAAGTGTTTGTATCTGGAGCCTTAGCCAACAGAGACGTGATTTTGTCGTGGTTTTCATTTATGTGTTTTTTTCTTCTTTATTTCTTTGTCCTAATAATTTATGTGAAAATATTAAACATAATTTACAAAGTTGTAATGTATTAATTAGTACTATCATATTAGTAAATGTGGTTGATATATATTAATTAAGGTCATTTTATATTTTTATAAAATGTGAAAAATGTTGTTGATACTAGTTAATAGTCAATGTGTGTGGGGTGAACTTATTGATAATGGTAAATTATGGTTGAAGAAGGTTGACCATGGTTGAGAAGGTTCACTAAAGATGATTAAGGTTGATCATCATCCACCAAAATTGACCATGGTCAACCATTAATGTAACAATGTATTATTATTAAATCGATCTAACAACATTACATTAATGTTGACTATCACAAAGATAGAAAATACCATGATCATCAATTCATGCAGATACACACTTGATCAATTCATGCAGATACACACACGAGTGTTAGATAAACTTCAACATTATGCAGTACATCACTATTAATATCAATGAATGAATTAGAAATGCAGCGATATTCCTCAATGCCAACATGGATTCCAATTACAATGAAAATAATTTGCATACGACAATTATACAATAACATTGCTTTGTTAAAATAAGCTAATTATTCCCGCATGAGAAGTTGGCTAAAGTTAGAGACTCAGTTAACTGAGCGTTGAGCCAAGTCGAGTTAATTCATAGTCGAACTTATAGTGTGTGGTTGCATGTCAAGTTATTTTAAGTAAGTCACTAGTTGGAAAAGGTTAAATGCCCTTCACCGGGTTCATTGTAATTATCAAGTTTTGTGTCATCAATAAAAGAGCCACAACTCGTATGTTTTGAGTGAATTTGTATTTTAGCTTCTCGGTGTTTCTAACAAATTAATATTGCTTGAGACCCAATTTAAAAAAAAGCCAACAAAAAAGACCAACAATTTTCATTTTTAAATTGTATTACAAATTTATCAAACAATTAAAAAACACACAAATTTCACACTTAATTAATACCAAAAAAAACCGCCCAAATTTCGTTTTACTACTACTCGAAAAATCGAGTTGTGTGCAATTTGATATTGGTTCGTGGCGCCCCCGCCGTTTATTAAAGTTGTATGCAGCATGTTCGTATGGTTATTTGTTTCAAAATTTTTGTCGTGCGTTAGTATGTCTGATTTGATTTGATTCAAACGTGGGTTTGAAGTGTTCATAAAAGGCACGTGGGACTTCATAGGTGCTATACGGGGACTTTATAATATTTCTTTTGAAAAGATTTTTTAAAGGCGTATTTTTAAAAGAGTTTATTATACAAAGATTTTTATTTATAGTTTATTTATTAATTTTTTAATATTTTTTTTCTAGGAATTATAATATATATAATATAAAAAAGGGTTTTATTACACAGGGTTATTTATAAAGATTTAAAAAAAAGAGTTTCTTAATTTTATATTAATTTTTTTTTTTTTTTAAGAAAGATGGTTTTTTCTAATTTTTAGCCCCAATTCTTACCGTTTGGAGGGAAAGATTATGATGTGTGGGCTATTAAGATGGCGACCACTTTGCAGGCTCATGATGTTTGAGATTATGTCTAGTTTGGGTTTTCATAACCTAATACTGAAGCAGAAGAACGAGCTCTCACTAATTCAGAGAGAGAACAATGGAAGAAAGACAAAAAGAAAAATGCACAAGTGTTGCATCTTATCCAACAGAAATTGGACTGAGCAATGTTTCAAAAGATTATGATCACATCTTCAACAAAGGAAGCATGGGATACTTTGGTGACAAGCTATAAAGGTATGGCCAAAGTCAATATTGTTAAGCTGCAAAATACTAGGAGAGATTTTGAAAGTATGGAGATGAAGGAGACAGAGGCCATAGATTCTTTCATGAATCGGGTCATGACTATCGTAAATTAGTTAAAGATTTATGGTGAAGAAATTAAAGATCAAATAGTGGTTGAAAAGGTCCTCAGATCTTTTTCTACCAAATTTGATGTTGTGGTAGAAGCCATAGAGGAAGCCAAGGATTTGGCATCATTCACAATTGATGAACTGATGGGATCACTTCTATCGCATGAGGTTTAAAGATAGATAGAAATAAGGATTCCACTTTAGAGACTGCTTTCAAAATTTACGTTTCTATTTCAAGAGACATAGGTTGAGGAAGAAATAGATCGACAGGCAAAGGACGAGGCAGAAGATATGGTGGTCAGAGAGATGGTTGAGAAGAGCATGAACATGAAAGTGGAAGCAACTGCAGAAACTTTAACAATAATCAAAGATTTGTCAAATCAAAGGTGAGATGTTATTATTGCAATAAATTTGGTCACTATGCTCGTGATTGCAAGAAGAAGATATTTGATCAAGGGAACTAAATAGCTAATGTCACTACAGAGAGTACTAACTCCATGTTCCTACATTGCCATACCATGCATGAACCTTATGATAATGCGTGGCTATTAGATAGTGGTTGCAGTAACCACATGACAGACAACAAGAATTTGGTTGCAAATTTGGATTAATTTGTGAAGACAAAGATAAATTTGGGGACTGGCAAGGTTGTGGATGTAGGTGACAAAGGAGTGCTCAACATTCTGATCAAGCAGGGGGAGCAGAAGACAATCTCAGTGGTATATTATGTTCCTAGTCTCAAACATAATTTGATAAGTGTTGGTCAATTGACACATAAAGGATACAAAGTTATATTTCAAGGTCAAGAATGTGTTATATATGACAAGCCCCCAAGCAAGCAGTTGATAACGAAGGTGATGATGATGAGGAACAAACTATTTCCTCAAATTATGAATTACAGTGATCAGGTTAGTTCTTTTACAGTTGCATGTTCTAAAGATTATTGGTTACGGCACTTTTGGTTTGGACACTTGCACTTTTCTGGTTAAAGATTGTTGCAGCAGAAACAGATGGTCAGACGATTATCTCCCATCAAAGAACTTGGTAGTACTTGTGAGTTTTGCATCTTGGGAAAGAAACACCATGAAAGCTTTCCAAAGGGAGTTGCATATCGAGCAAAGCAACCTCTTGAGATAGTGCATACAAACTTGTGTAGACCTATGAGAACACAGTCAATTGGTGGGAGTTGTTACTTCCTCACTTTCATTGATGACTATATCAAAAAGAGTTGGGTTTACTTCTTGAAGCAGAAGTCTAAAACTTATGCAAGGTTCGAGGAATTCAAAGCCTCAACAGAGAACCAAAGTGATCGATAGATCAAGGTATTAAGGTCAGATCATGGTGGAGATTATGATTCAAATGCATTTCATTATTACTGCAAACAACATGGAATCAGAAGACGGTTTATAACCAGGTACACACCGCAGCACAATGGTGTAGCAGAGGGAAAGAACATGACAATTATGAACATGGTAAGAAGCATGTTGAAAGGAAGAAACTTGTCTGATGAGTATTGGGTAGAAGCAGTTTCATGTGTTATTTATGTGATCAACAGATCTCCTACAAAGAGTGTGATGAACAAAGTACTAGAACAAGCATGGCTAGGTATCTCTTGCAGCGTATCTCATCTCAGAGTATTTGGATGTGTAGCTTATACACATGTGCCTAAAGAGCGAAGAGGTAAATTAGATGATAAAAGTGAAAAATGCATATTTACTCGTTACAGTGAGAAATCAAAAGATGAAAATTGTATAACCCTGTCACCAAGAAGACCATAAATAACAAAGATGTTGTGTTCAAATAACAAGAGTCATGGAATGGAACTGTAGACAAAACAGTTGATGCACAAGTTCCACTGGTGGAATAAGATGATGTAGCAGAAAAAGAGAAGCAAGAATCACAGGGAAAGACACCAAATAGAGGCACACCAACAAGGACTCCAATATTTTCAAAGCAGCATGGATCTTTAAGCAGATCAACAAATGAGAATTCTCCTAACAGTTAATCAGGTGATGAATCAATCAATGGTAAGAGAAAGATGAGAATTCTGAAAGATATTTATCATGATTTGGATGTTAGTTCAAATTTTTCATTATTATCATTCCAACCTTCTTCATTTGAAGAAGTAATCAAATATCAAAATTGGGTGCAAGCCATGGATGAAGAAATTGAAGCTATTGAAAAGAATGATACATAGGATTTGATTGATTTACCAAAGGACGAAAATCTCATTGGTGTGAAATGGGTGTACAAGTCAAAGTTGAACGTGAAAGGTGAAATTGATAGATTTAAAGCAATACTTGTAGCAAAAGGATTCTTGCAGCAACCATGAATAGAATTTGGAGAACCATTTACTCCGGTAGCCAAATTGGCCACTGTAAGAGCAGTTGTAGCCACAGAAGATCAGAATAAGTAGAAAGTATATTAGATGATGCGAAATCATCCTTCTTGAATGGATTTCTAGAAGAAGAAATATATGTGCAATAGCCTCCAGGTTATGAAGTTGAAGGTAACAAAGATAAAGTTTACAGGCTAAAGAAAGCGCTCTATGGACTGAAGCAAGCGCCTAGAGCTTGGTATAACAAAATCGATAGCTACATGATTACGAATGGATTTATAGAAGCAACATTGAGCCTACCTTGTACAAAAAAGTAAATGAGCATGCACACATTTTTATTTTTTGCTTATATGTTGATGACATGATTTTTGCAAGTGATTTTGAGTTAGATGAATTTAAAGCACTCTGGTTAAGAAGAGTATTTGATGAACTCAAGAAGAAACAACAAGGATCTTGACAACAATATATTGTGAAAACACCTCAACGATTGCACTATCCAAGAATAGTGTGTTTCATCAAAAGAGAAAGCATATTGATACTAGATATCACTTTATTAGAGAACTTGTGAGCAATGGAGAAGTTCACTTGAAGCCTTGTAAATCTAGTGATCAATTAGCTGATATATTTACTAAGTCATTAGCATAATATCTATTTGAGTTTCATAGAATAAACTTGGGTGTTGTAAGCCTACTTGAGACATAAACCAGCAGACATGTTTGAGTTGTCACGGGTCATGTCTTAGCTTATCGGTCGTAACTAAGGGGGAGTGCTAAAATAAGCTAATTACTTCTGCATGAGAACTTGGCTAGATTTTGAGAGTCAGTTAACTAGGCATTGATTCATGTTGAGTTAATTCATAGTCGAACTTATAGTGTGTGGTTTTATGTCAAGTTTTGTGGTTGCATGTCAAGTTAGTTTAGGTAAGTCACTAGTTGGAAAATGTTAAATACCTTTCACCCGGTTCATTGTAATTATCAAGTTTTGTGTGATCAATAAAAGAGTCGCAGCTCGTGTGTTTTGGGTGAATTTGTGTTTTAAATTCTCTTCCTTTCCAACACAACACTTGCGAGTTTAGTGTTGGCCCAAAACAGACAATTGAAGGAAATTCTAAAGTGGTTTTTGGTAATTTTCAGGTCTCTCCGGGTTTTGGATTTGTCGGATACCTCAATAGAAAAATTACCAACAATAGTGGAGAACTTGGACAACTTGAGTTTCTTAATTTGAGTGGGTGTGATGAGCTGGAGGACTTGCGTGATAGCATATGCAATGTTTCACATATTCAATTTTTGAATCTTCAAAATTGTCAAAAACTAAATTATTTACTCGATAGGATAGTAGATCTTAAAAATATAAAGCATCTCAAATTTGGGTTCCTCATGGACAGTTCAGGGTGATTCCACATCAAATCTCTCCACTCACTTCATTGAACAAACTGGTCTTGAATACTTCCTCGACTCCAGTGAGTTTGGAGGATCTCACAAATGTCTCAAATATGATCGAGTTGGATGTCACAGTAAAGCCAGAAATTAAATAGGGTTCAATGGGTACATGGTCAAAGATGATAAAATTAAGGTTATGGTTCCAGTCGGGCGAAGATTCAAATAGAGATGATGCAGTGCTATATATCCTTCCACAGAACATGCAGAGCATGGAGGAGTTGCAGAGTCTTGATTTAGTCAATTATCAAGGGGCAAGTCTACCAAATTGTATTTGTCAGTTTCAAAATTTGAAGAATTTGGGCCTGAGTAGTTGTATGAAATTAGAGGAGCTTCCAGTCTTGGATATTGGGAGTGAGGCTACACGTGACGGTTTTCCCAAGTTTGAGAAATTACACCTAGAGTCCCTACATCGCTTAGACAGTATAGTGTGCAATGAAAGTTAATGTTGCAACTCCAATTCTTGAACATATCATAATACCATGTGTTGAAGACATTGAGTATGGAGGAGCTACCCAATTTAAGGGAATTAAAAATATTAGCTTGTGCTAAGTTGAAGGATTTTTTCATGGAGAGTGATGACAGTTTTCCAGGGTTACAGACATTAAATCTATACTCCATAGACAACTTAGAGAGTATAGTGTGTAATGCAAAATCAATGTCACAACTGCACTCCTTAGACATGCCATATTACGCATGTTGAAGACATTGAGAATGGAGGATCACACAATTTAAGGGAATTAGATATATCTTATTGTGTTGAATTTGAGGGGTGGTAGTTTTCTAGAGTTGCTAACATTAAATCTATCGTCCCTAGACAACTTAGAGAGTATAGTGTGCAATGAAAAAATAATGCCGCAACTACAAATCATGAAGATATGGGGTTGTGGCGTGTTGAAGGCATCGAGAATGGAGGAGCTACCCAATTTAAGGGAATTAGATATCTCATATTGTGCTGAGTTGAAGGAGCTCTTCATGGAGAGCGGTGGTGGTTTTCCAAAGTTGCAGACATTATATCTATTCTGTAGAAATTTTGAATAATTTAACACATATTCAATAGAGATTATCCTGATCATGTACTATTGCAGAAAACATACACAATACATAAACTCCTCTACGTTGATCATCAATATAGTAGCATCAATAACAATAAAACATCAAGAGCATTCACACATTAACACA
>APFE031623856.1:0-10778 GCA_000404065.3 Pinus taeda
CTTGGTTCTGTATCGACAGATGATCTAATTAGGTTTCATTCTTCGTGCACCAATCAATAAGCACTTTTGATTTTGTAACATATATAAGATTACTCTTACCTGTATTCAACTCTGTTGGAGCATCTGAAGATGATGGGCAGATTGAAAAGCATAAGGAGTTGTTAACATCCGCTCACATGCCAGGACTCTGCATTCGAGGTGTGTGTGCTCTTCATGATTCTGTCATCAAATTAAGCCTTCATCTTGGTAAGTATTCCATATCTGAAGTTCCTGACCTAAATCTCTACATTCACATCATATTATCTATGCATAGAAATTTACTTTCCTTGCAGATTTTAGCCTTAAGTTATCCACACAGAAACGCAGTAAGAATACTTGTTAAGTACGTTAATCGAAATATTTAAATATTAAGAAGAATATCTGAACCTTGCCATTTACTTCCGGGTTGTCATTTCAAGCCTAGCCATAGCGGTCTTTTTCCCAAGTCTCAAAACTATTTGAGAGTAACAATTACTATATAGAGTAAAAAAAAAAAAAGATCTTCGGTGCTTTGGATATGCTCCGTATGTAAGAGGCGCTCCTTGTTTACAGCGAAGTTTATACTTATTACGCACATGTTTAAGGGCTTGATATTTTTTCTCTTAAATTTTTTGGTGGGATAAGATGAATACTTAAATTTTTTGGCAGGATAAGATGAATAGACAGCTAGGAGGGATAAGATGAATAGACAACTAGGAGGGTCCGGTAGTAGTTTAATATGAGGTAGGCTATCACTATAATTGAGAATTGAGAATTAAGTAAATGAGCCACTAGTGAAGGTTTGAACCCTTAACGATTACGCAAGACAATTACGCAAGAAGTGCATTGCAGGGTAGATGTTTTTTCTCTGGGTATTAGAGAGAATGAGACTTGTTTTTATTTTGTTTGTATTTATTTACATTATGATGTATAGGTGACGTTTCTAGAGATTTAAACATTGGTAAGACTACTGCAAACCGTATGGGTGATGCCTCCAGAGATTTAAACACTTGTAAGACTACTCTAATCGTATGGGTGATGCCTCTATAGATTTGAAACACTTGTAAGACTACTCTAATCGTATGGGTGATGCCTCTATAGATTTGAACACTGATAAGACTATTGCAAATAGACTCCAAACACCAAAACTTTAGAAGCTAGAGTCGATGATAAGACTTGCTTTTATTTCCCTTGTATCTTCCTACACTAAAAATGTATGTGTTATTGACTCTTTTACAACAAATACCAAATTAATTGTCCAATAAGCACCCAGGCGTAGGTCCAACCTATTTATCACTTACGGTCATATCATACATCTTCAAGAAGAGCAATTTAGTTCTTGGAAAACATCCATCCTAACTATGGGAAGTTATGCTCACAGGAAGGGTACCATTTACCTTTCGTGAAATAGAAAACGACAGTGTTTTGAGGCACGTAGACTGTGTCATCAATGACCATCCTGGAGATATAATGACACAAGGCAACCTGAAACAGGGCTACCCATGTGTATCAATGGTTAAGGCCTTTTTCTTTACCCTCGCGGAATAATTCACTACAATAACCTAACCTTGAATAATTAGTGTTATCAGAACTTTATAACACAACCCTTAACCTTACGCAATCCTTATGCCGCATATGAAACAAACCCTACTTTATAACTATGGAATGTTGGACTTACGCATAAATCCTTCATATTTGCGCTATTTCTATTATATATCTTTTATAATAGAAATACGCCATAAACATGCCTTTTCCACTTTTAACGCGCGCTCTACACAACTATCGAGGTTACACCTTATCGCAATCGCAATTGGGTCTCTACGGGGTTTATTAACACAGGCTCTATCACATCTAATATGTGATAACACAATATCAGATTCCAAATATTATTAACAACGCCCATATAACTTATCGGGTCCGCTCATCACATGTCACATTACTGTCCTCCGATCGTGATCCGTGCTTCATCGCCAATCGGCATATCGTTCATCCCAACATTGCAATTCTATAGCCGCTGTCCCTTGACACCTCCGACTTCTGATTTGCGATTAGATTGTGACCATTGATCTGGTTCCGATCGAATGGTCCTCGATCAATCGGCTATCGCTCATCGCAACTGCCCAAAGCTTAGTTCCGATAACTTCAATAGAATTCTGTCGATGCTATTTAATCCTGGCCATTGATCGAAAAGATCCAATGGCTATGGTCTAATGATAACTCATTCTTTCACCCTTCACTTCACTTGGGGTTTTTTTTTTTTGCGCCATTTCTTCAGTTTTTTTGTGGTTTTGGGATCTCATCAAAAGTTCTTCCTTTTGCTATTCTACTGTGCAATTCTTCTCTCCTGAGCTTAAACTTTGTGATTCTTTAATCATGAATGCTTCAAGCATTTCTTTGGTTCTTCCTTCAAATGGATTCAATGATCCATCATGATCCTCTGCCTTGTTCTCACTCTTTCCTCTTTGTGTATTCACTCTCCTCTTTGTGTTCGCCGAATTCACTTGCACATATATATATGGTACATAAGCTCTAGTTCACAGTGAATTCGGCATTCAATCATTCGAAACGCACAATTATATTGATTTGAATTTATCTTTGCACATAAAAAATAAACAAATGATACATATTAAGACTTTGTCTCTCTCTATGGCCTGCTCTCCTAATACCAATGGCTTCTTTTACATTCTGCTTGTAGGCTTACAACCATACTGTAATTCGACTAATTCTTTACTCTTCTTTCTTGTTTTCTTTTCAATACATCATTAGCAGTTTTTTTTACAGTTTGAGAAATTGTTCCTCAGTTATGAAACAATGGCTCAACAGTTTCTTCAAACAATTCTTAACTAATCCTAACTTAATCTGTTTGCCTAATTTAGGAACTAACAATGGCCAAACCAACGTTAATTTTAAATGAAACAAAATAAAACAGAAACAAAAATATTTCCCATAGCCAAACCAGCGTTAATTTTAAATGAAACAAAATAAAACAGAAACAAAAATATTTCCCACCTGTTGCCTCTTCATTCCGATGCTCTGCATTATATAAGTGGAATATTGCCCCAAATAGATTTTTTAATTAAAAAAAACCGATGTCCTAGGTTAAGTAAAGTCATACAAGTAAAATTCTTTGATGTGAATGCATTCATATTATGATGGGTTTTTAGAACGTTTTAGTGTAATTATTTATTTGTAAGGCTTCGTGATAAAAGTGATATACGGATTTCAAATTTTTTGTACAAAGCTATTTATTTTTTTAATGTTTTTTTTACTATTATTTTTTGGATTATTTTTTTATTTTTTTTTGGTTAATTTTAATAAATTTTAAAAATCACTTTTTTGTTAATGGCTCTTATCTACTAATTTCATAGGAATTTGAAATTATTCTAATTTTAATAACTTCCTCTATGATAAGTTCTTTATTATTATTATAATATTTATTTATATATAATCAAATTTTGTTTAGCAAAATGGTCCGTATTTCCATAAGATCTCTAATTAATTTTTTTTGGCAAATTAAATTTGACCCATAATCTTTGCAATAGTTTTTTTGTTATATTTATGAAATTTTTGGCCATATCAATCACATTAATATTTTTAATGTGGTAAGGAATTTTCTTGTTGCAAATTAAATTTGACCCATAATCTTTGCAATAGCTTTTTTGTTTTATTTATGAAATTTTTGGCCATATCAATCACATTAATATTTTTAATGTGATAAGACATTTTCTTGTTGTAGTAGTCTTTTTTTTACATTTATGAACTTTTTGACTTTATCAACCACATTAATATTTTTAATGTGGTAGTATTAGTTAATCATTTTAAAAATAAAATTGTCTGATATAATTATATTTATAATAATGAGTCATAAAATTGATATAAGGCTTTCAAATTTTCATACAGCAAAAGCTGTGCAAATTTTTATGTTTGTTCAATGCAATAATTGTTTATCAATTTTTGTGTCCTTTAAAATTGAAGTAAATTTAAATGGAAAAATCAAATATGTAAAAATTATATTTTAAATACAAAAATTTCAAAATTCTATCATTTTACCGACTAGTACCCGTTACTTGTAAAAATATCTTTTAAACTTTTATATATATATATATAGCATACGAAAATATTTCAATTTATTTTAAAAATTTACTACTTCAATTAACTGTTTATATCATTTAGATATTTTTAATTATATAAATATCATAAATTTACATAATATTTTCACATCTAATTTTAACATAATTTCTATATAATTTTTGGATTTTTTTTAGTTTGATTTTCCTTTACCCTTATGTTTTACCTTTTGAGTAACACATTACCACCTCCATCAATGAGCAATAATTCCTTTGAAGGAGTATTCCTCTTGCTCCAGTGTCAACAATCAAATTACATTTTTATTATTCTATAGATACGTCAAATAACGTGTGAAGGCAGGACATTCATGTTACGTATTCAATATTATACTAGAAATTGTCCCAAAAGGTACAAAGAGAGGTTGATAGGATTATTAAATTGGAATTGTTGAATTTTTCTAGAAGAGTTAATTGGTTTGTGGAATACCTTGTTTTCTTGGAGTGGATCATTGTGCAATTACTTTTCTTTAAATGTTTTGTTCATATCTATATTACAAGGAACACATTAAATGTTTTATTTCATTTTAGAGTAAGTTAATTACCCAAATTTCAAGATGTTGAGTTAATTACCCAAAATTAAGAAACCTCTATAGATGGCCAAGTATATACGAAGCTTGCTAGTGACCAAGGCAATAACCACCATGGCTATCCCCTATCAATATATTTTATTGTAAACAATAATTGTATATTTCATTTATAAAGTCAAAACATAATTTTGATTATAGCAATGGGAACTTAGACTCATTACTATTATAAATCTTTATTATTTATTATTGTAAATCTAAAGATATAGTTTCAATTTTTAGTAAATAAAGCCTTAAACCAAAACCCAATAATGTCTCCTCCCATTCCACATTCTTTGGGAGTTTATAAAGTTCAATTTTATGGTCATGTTTTGAACGAGTTTAATTTACTTAATATAAATTTAAAATAATTTTAGATTTTAATTTTTAATTTTTTTATGAATTAATTAAGTTTATGATATAAGATGTTTATATTTAAAAATGAATTTTATTTAACGGTAAAATGAATTTTTCTTTAATAAAAATAAAGTTTAATTTTTAATTAAAATACTTAAAATATTGTAAACTAAATATTAATAAAAAATTTATAATATTATTAAAAAAAATTATAATTCAACTGATGTTATTTATATTTTCACTTAGTTTAATATTTATGTTATAAAGTATTATTACCATTCTAAAAAACAACTATTTATATTATTACTATCTTTTTACTCAGTCTAAACTCTGAAACAAAAATATCACCATTCTCTTACTCACTCCAAACTCTGAAACAAGAATAAGCCCGCCCAAACTCCCAGATGTATTGATTGAATTATTTATTTTTATCCCTTATAATCTACCTCCACCTCCAATTACAGTTTTAGGGCTGAATTTACTGGGCACAATTGTCATCTGTGGTTGGCAATGTATGGAAAATGTTTAAGAATTTTTGTCATTCAATAACGGAGCACTTACCTCCAATTACAGTTTTAGGGTTCAATTTACCGGGTACGGTTGTCATAGCTGTTGGCAATGTATGGAGAATTTTTGTCATTCAATAACAGAGCACCACATTGGGAAGGTTATGTTTCAAAAAAAATGGTGTTAAAAAACACCCTTCGTGGAACCCTGCATTAAATAAAACCTGGAAAGCCTTTTCCTCATTGAGTGTCTAGCAATGTGCACTTCGGACTACTTTGATGAAGTGAAAATTCACTGAGTGGCTGGGAATGTGCATTTCGGACTACTTTGATGAAGTAATGGGGAAATCAAATGAGGTAAAAGACTTCGTAAATATTGAAATAACCTTAATCCTAAGCATGTAATAAGGCTATGTCAAAATATCTATCTCCAATCTATTACATTGCAATCAATCTATTCCAATTTCCTATTTCTTTTTCTGTTGCATTAAGTTATTGAAAATGATTTCTTATTTCTTTTTCTGTTGTACTAATTTATTGTGAAGGGGATTGTAGATTAATCTACTTTTTTTTTTGTGATCCAAGATTTATTTTCTTCTACATTGGCATACAATCCCATCATTTTATCTTTCTTTATCGTAAAGCCAAGTAACTAAGCCATGAACTCTGTAATTCTTTGCTATCTGCAACAACAAGAATTCAGTTTAAATTTAAATAGGCAAATTGATATGCCATTGGAAACGCATCAGAACATAATTGAATCGAATCAAGAAGAACAAGGAAATTACCAATATTGTATTGCATACTAAATTAGATCTGCCAAATGCATTAAACCTTTTAAAACTCTTTTCTGTCTGTGAAAGGAATCAACAACAAAGTTTCAGAAGGGAGAAATTTAAATTTCAATAGTCAAATTGAATTTCCATGGAAAATGAATCAGATAAACTTAATTGAGTAAAGAAGAGAAAGGAAACCGCAGAAGAAATCTCATTACCATTCATTTGAGAGTGCATGATCCCGCCATTTTAGTTTTCTTTATCATAAAGCTAAGTAGCTAAGCCATGAACTCCTCTCTAATTCTTTTTGCTATCTCAACAACAAAAATCCAATTTAAATTACCACTATTATATTATATATTAAATTAGATCGTCAAAAGCATTAAACCCTCTGTAATTCTTTTCCAGCCGTAAAAAAAAAATCAACAGCAGAATCTAATCTAAATTTCAAAGAACAAATTGAATTTCCGCTGAAATGAATCGGTTAAACTTAATCAAATCAAGAAAGGAAACGAAACCGCAAAAGAAATCTTACAGATATACCGCATTACGCACAGTGCTCCACCTACAGATGTAGAGTGCTCCTACTGCATACAAATATAAAGCACATGCTGAGCGCTCCACAGGAGGATCCAATGCAGGAGAAAGTAGTGGGTGAACGTAAGAGAAAGAGAAGCGATGGAGCCAAGCCATACGACAATTTAAAATCGACCAACGTTTGGTTCTAGATGCATACAATGGTGTAAATTGATGCTCCGCGACATGACAAATCCACCCTGACATCACAATTGTATCTAGTTGACGCAGCATTCAAAATTTCTATTTGCTGTTTTTTTTACATAAAATAATTGGAAAAAGTAATAAAAATATCTTGTCAACCCAAGAAAGCAACTCAACCGATATTTGGAAAAAGCAGTCACACTTCAAATCAATGGTTAAAAGTGTCTCCCCTGATCGAACTGAGCAAGATAAAAGTGTTGACCCTGATCGAACTGAGCAAGATAAAAGTGTTGACGATTGTTAATGTATAAGAAGGGCTATCAACCTAAATATAATCTTTATTTTGATTTTAATGTTTTTATCTTTTCAAGTTATAATTACAATAACCTTTACAAATAACTCAAATTACTTATTTTCACTATCTCAAATTACTTCTTTCCCAAAGAAAACGTTTTTCCATTTATTAATTATTATTAGTATTTTGTTTTTATCTTGAGTAATTTTTTATATATATTATTATTTGGTTTTATAATATAATATCTGGTATGAATTGATATTATTAAGATAAAATTTCAAATTGTTAAAATTTATATATTGAATATTATTAAATTATTTTAATAATGAAGTAAAAAAGATATTAAAAATAATTTAATATCTCTATTAATTATATATTTGATAAAAAGTTTTCAAAATTTTTAATTTAAATTATTAATAATTACAAATATTTTTTAATAAAACTCAAGTAAAAAATTATTAAGAATATTTTTTTTTTTACTTAATTTTAATAATATATATATATAGAATACAATATAATAAGTTTTATTTTTTTCCTATAATTATTTTCTAAAAATAATATATTTATTAATATATTAATTATTTTATAATTAATTTAATAATAATTTAAAATAAATATAATTTAACTAATTTAAATTTTATGATTTTTTAAATTTTACTATAAAAAATTACGAAATAAATATTTCGTGTTTAATGAACATTGTCAAATTATTGTATTTACCTTATAATATATTTAACCAAAATATATCTTAATAAAATAAACTAATTTATAATAACCTCAAATAAACTATTATATATTAATAAGTTATATTCCGAAGAACCCTGAAAACAAAAATATCATTATTCCATAATTTGTACTCCTAAAATTTTTGAGAAAAACTATATCATTAAGGGATCTATGAGTATGGTATATCACCATTTGATATATTATATATTTATAAGTGTATTTGTGATAAATCAATTTGAAATGACGTTATTTATGTGTATAGGAATCGCAATATTAGATTTTTCTTTCTAATATCGCATAGATCTCTATTAATCATGTGTTAGGAGCGTTTTTTTTTAACTATGGTTTTGTCACAACCCTCTATTCCTAAAATTATATAAAAAAAAAAAAAATTATTATACCCCTGATTCTTACCCAACACCGGATCAAAGGCTTACGATATCATGGTGACGTGACTTGTTATATAACGTTGGTTTATTTAATACATAACTACAATTACAATGATTAATACTAGGACTATATAATAGTAACGTTAACAATCCATAACATTAA
The DNA here is from genome assembly GCA_000404065.3 of Pinus taeda. Lineage (NCBI taxonomy): Eukaryota > Viridiplantae > Streptophyta > Pinopsida > Pinales > Pinaceae > Pinus > Pinus taeda. Next base: position 8,641 of record APFE031623856.1, read on the forward strand.
TCAACCTTTCCGTTTCATCGTTGAATTAACAAACATATGACACCTGTCTCACGGTTCAGTCATCCACTTGCTGGTAGCTGAGGCATTTATGGTAATAGCGTGGCTACCACTTCCTCGGGATCGTCATTGCAATGGACGGCCTTGATCGCTCTCAACGATCGGACGGTGGAGAGCTGAAGGGTTTTGGCGGCATTGAATTTAGGGTTTGTAACCTGAGGTTTCGGGTCATTTGTCATTGTTTTGGTCGCCGAGAGCGGCTCCTTGCTCTGGTGTCCGCCATAGCCCTTTCGGTCCGGTCTCCACCATTGTTAACTCTACAGTCCTCGAACTACTGCTGGCGACGAGCTCTGTTGATGTCTTTCTTCGGCGCGTCCATGAATGGTATGTAACCCTCGCTGCGGTTTTACAGTAACCTTCTTTTCTCTGTATTTATATGAATGGTTAATCCATTGTTTGTTGTTGGCAGGTACCTGTGATTTGCGTGAGGATGGCAGCCACAATGATGGTGCAGAGGTTTTGCCCCCACTTCGCTGACCAGGTAAGCTTCCTAAGCTCACGGCCTCCCGTCTTTAGTTGTTGTTATGATTGTCGCCTTATGCTATTCTTTCCTGCCAGGTCTGTTGCTAAACCTGCTATTCAAAGGCGTATGACAGTTGTCTCCTTTTGCACTTGATTTACTCGGAATACGATGATTAGCTACAGCTCCTAGGGTTTTAGGATGTTCTGAGTTTAATACTCGAGCCGAGTTATCCTCGAGCAACTTTGAGTCTGTTTAATTATTCGGTCCTCAGTTAATTTGTATGTAATGATTCGGTCACTGTAATTACAGTTTGACATATATTATGGTTTTTCGGATTTTTCCCGACTTGGTCGGTATCATACAGTAATGGAATTCCCTGTTCTCATCATTCGATAATATATTTGTTTCCATGATTTAGATGACAGGGTTTGTCTCTATATTTTTCGAATGTCAATGATAGTATTATATTGGTCGTTTATTTCACCCGTATGGGTTTTGTTATGATTATTACAGTCTTGCATTATTTGGTCGTCGGCCTGCTCATGATTTCATGATATTATAGTTTGATTCGTACTTAAAAATACTCGTTTTGATAATTCTTCTCTTAAGGTCAGTTCATTATACCATGAATTCGGTTTTTACGAACTTCTACTGTATAATGATTTGGGTTTTTGAGAAAAAAGGCCGGTTGACCGAGAAATGGTAATGCTATGTGCATTCTGTCGTTATTCATGTGATTACTGTAAATGCATGGTTCTGATTTCCAGCTATTTAATTTAATTATCTCTCCTTTTTCTTAACGAGTAACCCTCCGAATACTTACTACAGTAAATAGATTTCGGTATTTAGACCTCGACATCTTGTTGTAGCTTGCCGCTACCAGGTGGTGTCCACCTGTGCATATTGCCCGGACCGCAACTTATCTACTGTTGAGGTCATATGCTTATACTATGTCATGACTCTTTTCTTTACGCATTACTAAATGGTTTACCTGAACGAGTTAGCGAGACTATCGCTGTCAGGATATGTCTATTAATTGTTAATAGTACCTATGCGAGTTGTATCATTTGATAATTCTTTGGTTTATATATTGCTATCTGTTTGTATCCATCACTTACAGTCTTCCGCCTGGTAATACGAGGGTTTCTGTTCAGGTTCACCCGACAGTTAACTGTTTCAATTATTTTGATGCTTTGCCTCTAATACAAAGATGGGTTATCTGCATTCTTGCTGTATATTAAATACTTTCAGATAAACTTTGTTCTATTGATTTCTAAATCTTATTACTGTTCTTTTCATGAACCACAGTCTGCATGATTTTTTATCTAATTATGTCTTTTATATATAATGTTGTATAGGATTAAATCTACACAATCTTTAGTTATCTATCTTTCTTGCTTATGATTCACATTAGTATAAAGACAGAGTATAATGTACAGGTTCTATGTAGACTTTCCATACCGGTCTCTCTCTTCCTTTTACATATCTGATCTACAGAGTGACCTAAATGACAGTAATACCTTTAATAAATTCAGGTACTGCCTCACATTATAATCATGATTAAAATAATCATAAACAAACTACTACTACTGTCATCGATATCTAATCTTCAGGTCTT
>APFE031623863.1:0-59329 GCA_000404065.3 Pinus taeda
AAAATCGCCTCTCATCGCGGGCTAACGGTCGAGCAAGTCAACCGCGCGATAAGAGCGAACATCGTAGGATCAGGGGGCTCCAAATCTGACGACGGAGATTGCACCCGATGGAAAACCAGATTTGACGGGGGAATTAAGCCGCGACATATAAAAGTCTGAAGTCCGATTCGACCGCTAAGTTGGCGGATGAATCAATACACAGCGTAACCGAAATACCAAACCGTTGAGGAAGTGCTGGCGCAGTTCGTGAGAGGACAAGTGGCCACTTCGCTGTGAGCCGTTGGCGATGACGCAAAGGCAAGGAACTCCAAACAAATAGCAGCAGGCAATCCGAAGGGGTGGAAGAGGAAGCAAACAGTCAAGAACAAATTGGCTTTAAGTCATGAACAGACATAGAACAGAATAGGAAAGAATCAGAGAAGGGAACAGTGAAAAAAAGGACGAAAGAGACAGTGAAGCAAGAGGCAGAAAAGAAACAAAGAGCCGAGCTGAACTACGGCGTAAGGCAGCATCGATCAGACAGAAGGCTTGAGAGTTTCAAGTGATCCCTGTGAGGACATTTGTTGGGAATTGAGCACCACATTGGACTCATCCCATTAAAGACCAGAGAGGTCGAGACTTGGTAAGGAAAGAGTCTGTGCACTCTAATGGCTTAGGGAATCCAAGAACCACCCTACCAAGCATTATCTGTTTCAGGAGACTCAGGTTGAGCTCTTCATTGTAAATCTCTGCTTTAAAGACACAATAAAAGAAGGCCACCACTAAATGCTGGACTAGAGACGTAGCCCTAGAGAATAGGGTGAACTCCTTATTAATGTGTTGTGTTCTTGTGTTTGCTTGTGTTTCCCTTACTATTTTCCATTTTCCAGTGTCTGTGTATTTTGCAATCTGATCAATCAGTTGCCTAAAATAACATAGACACACACCAGCACGAGTCTATAATACCTTCATTCATTAATTATTTATCTGAGATCACTCACGAGTGATTTTCAAACTAGAGCCACAGTTGCACCAATGGAGGCACCAGGTATGTTAGAATTTCAAGAGAGGTATCGTTAATCACACCTTAGTGTGCTTCTCCTAATCTTCTTTTTGCCAATTACTACGAAATCAGGCTCAACACAAGAAGGATTGAAGGGTTCACATTTAATAGGCATTTAACTAAAATTAACCAAGATTCTTGCATCTCACATTAATTTTAGGATCTGCATTTCATATAAAATAGTCATTCATCTAAACAGCAGTTGCTAATCGATTACTTGGTCTTAATTTCCCTAGCAAGATCGTTGACTCCATAAGGCACTGGTATCAATCATTTAAAATGTAATCAAATCCTATAAGTCTTGCTAAATCTTAATCAAGTACTTGATCACTTCACTGTGTCTCCCAAACTGGTTGGTTCCCAACTAGTTCTTCTTCATTCCACTTTTCCATAGGGTCTACCCCCCTTACCATGTTGTAGGGAGACAGCTTAAACGGAGAGATTGGGGATCAGGGTGACAGCCCCCAATCTGAGTCGTTGTCGCGGTGCCTAAACATTCTATGTGACAACAGACCACATTTACTACTCCTTGGGGAACTTATAAATCTCTTAGAACGCCTTTTGGGCTATTAAATGTTGGATCTACTTTCCAAAGAGCCATGGATTTTGCCTTTCGAGAATTGATAGGAAAGTTTATGCAAGTTTATCAAGATGATTTCACTATATCTTATAAATAATGATATAATCAATGTAAACATTTGAGAAAAGTATTCAAGAAATGTAGGCAATATAATATTTCTCTCAATCCTAAGAAATGTATATTCAGGGTAGATCATGGGACATTGCTTGGTCATATTGTTTCTAAGGTTGGAATTAGCATTGCCCCTGACCCAAGTGGATATCGGTGGCCCGCCTATTCCACCTAGACCTCTAGTCAATTTCGTTTGTTTCCTTGATTATAGCAGCATTTATTATTTTTAGCAGTTCTTCGAGTCCTGAACTTCCGGAGTTGTTTTGACCCCCTAAACGACGTCTTTTTGAGGTCCACATTAGGCTCGTAGCCCTATGCAAGGGCTTGCGGGGAATCATGTAGTACTCGGAGAAATCTTTCCAACAAGGTATCATACACACCAAATAGAGATAATATGATCAAGTAACGACCCCGGGAAGTTGGTTGCTTAACTAACCCCAACAGGGCCTATAAGTTCATGGCGTTTCATCTCCTCGGGTTAGGGTTCTGGTTGTTTAGGGTTTTCCCTTGTTCAATAATAAAAAAGCCCTTGAGCCTCATTGTAACATAGTTCAGAGGCATGTAGCCGCCACATCTCTTCTCAGAGATAAGCTACCATCGCCCGAGCTAGTTTATTTCCATTTTGTATGTAAGCATATTTCAGTTCTTTGATATTAACGAAATGAAGTTTTATTTCTGTTGCATCTCTCTGTTTATGTCTATATTTTTATTTTGTTGTGTTCCTACATAAGTCTGGATCAGTGGTATTAGAGCGGTCAACGCTTTCTTTGTTTTTCTTTACATGTCCCCAACGAGGTCAAGGTATAAGGGGTTGTTAAAGTCACATAGAATGTAAACAGTGAATGTAGATGATAAACATTGAATGTATTATTATTGACATGATCCACATTTATAGTACATTTGTGCGACCATTGGGTTCCACATCCCAAGGTCTCTTAGACTCTCGTGGTTGTTCACATTCTACACCAACCCATAGAGGATTAGGTGTCCAACATTCCCCCCTTAATCCGAAGGGGTATGTATGAGTCCAAGAAGAGAGTTGTAATACAAAATGTGCAAAAATGCATGGCAGCACTAGGCTAAATGTGCTCTCTTAAATGTCGGTATAAGGGGGATGGTTTAATGATGACCACCAACATTGGAATGCTTAGTGCAGTTCCCGGAACTCTTACAACTTCAGCATGAAGCTCATGTCTTCTACTAGAGGAAGTGCTCCTGATGTTTTGAAGAGGGAAACCTTCAACCATTAAAGGGATGTCTCAACCTGTGATGGTTTAAGGATGACCAACAACTCTTGAATGCTTAATGCAATTCCTGGAACTCTTCCAAAATTGGTAAGACGCTGAAGTCTTCTGCTAGAGGAAGTGTCCCCAATTCTTTGAAGAGGTATCACCGATTAAAAGCATGCTCAAGGGCATATTTGTCTCTGGCTACAACTCTAAATCTGGTATGGCACGTTGTGGCTCAGGCTCGCTTGATGTGGCTTTGAAGCTCGTAGATGACCATCATTTCCCCCCTTGTCAGATACAAGGTGAGAAGATGAAGAGATCTCAACTACAAGACTTTGCAATATTTGAGAACAAATCCTGTTGTATGAGCGAAATATCTTCTTAGCTATTGAAGTCCATTGCCAAGAAGCGATCCATCCAAGATGAATCTTTGCTCTTGCAGGAGGTTTGTTTCTGAAGCATCTATTTGAAGAATGATTGGTTTTATGACAATGCTTACATGGATGAAGATTAAAACGGTGATCTTTCATGTGGCCAACTCGGTCACAGTGTTGGCATTTCACAATCTATTGCTATTGTTGTTGCTATGGAAGAGGGACAGAATCTAGAACAGTTGAAAGTGAACTATCATGAAGGAATCCAACGCTCTAAAACTGAATGGGCTTTGAGTAATCTAGAATATGAAAGGAAACCTCCTTATCATATCCAAGACATGTTTTGTGCTTGTTGTGGACAAGCTCTTCCCAAGGTCTGATGATGGGCTTGGGAAGTGCAAACTGAACTTCTGCATCTACATGTACAACTGTTGCTTCATTGGGTACTAATCTGAATGAACTTCAACAATATTGATTGGCTGCTAATGGGTGTCTATCTCAATGTTCTGAACAAAAACAGGTTCAGAATGATGTCTATTTTGATGTAGTTCTTCTTGCTGGAATTGGGATTCGAGCTGCAAAAAATCAATTTTCTCATGTGCAATTTGCAAACAAATTTTAATATTAGAAAGTGTATCAGACCTAAGTTTTACCATTCCATCAACAATGGAATGAATTAGGATATTTAACAATTCTAATGTATGATTAATTCTAGCCATTGTCTCAGCAAAGAAATGAAAGCTCAACAATCCCAATGGAGACTATAGCAAGGCTAGAAAAACCCCAACGATTGAAGATTTCAAAAATGAAGAATACCAGTTGTGCATCAAATCATCATTGAATATATAATGCAGGCATAAATGTCCCCTGAATCATTTAGTGATGCCACTCATAGAATTTCCTTCTTCAGTCCTATGCATGAAATAGTTTGGATCTCTCGAGCAACGCGAGATTCACTGCATTAGTTGATAACTTCAGTAAGGCCCAAATTTCAGACCAGACTTTTAGATGTGATAGAAAATTCAACCAACAGTCAACAAAGGATGTAATGATTTGTTATAAACACAATAAATGAATTGTAGCCCCTTCCATTTCACCAGCAATGGCCCAGAACCCCAAGCAGTTAGCACATGATCCAAAATCGAGCCTCTATAATAAGGTGATATACAGCCTCAATGCACATGAATAATTGTAGCCTTCGAATAGACTATAACTCGGCCCAAAAAATATCCAACACTAGTCCAGACTACTTGGACTAACCGCTGCTGAAAAAAAAGTCTATCAACATGAAAAACTAGTCCAGACTACTTGGTCTAACCGTTGCTGAAAAAAATTCTATCAACATGAAAACATACGACCAAGACCGTGCAGTAGCAATAGCATGAAGAATAAGAAAAAATAACCACATATGCAAAAGAATTAGTGTGCTCGAAATCTCAAGTTCATTTTCCCATTAGATGCAGAATCTGAAACAAACTAGCAAGTGAGTAGGTCCAGTTGCAGCCTTCATGACTCTTCACACTGACAAACTAACACTACCAGACGATATTCTCATTATAAAACACTCTAACATACTTCCTGACCTCAACTCAAACTGTTGCCAAACAAATTCAACATGCGAATAACAATGTAGTTGAATACTACGATGCGAAAAGACCAATATTATAGGAAATTATTACAAAAGCACTGCAAGAGAGGGTATTTTTATGACAGTCAAATCTCTTTTAAAGATAGATGCTCTTAAATGCTCAAGTCTCAAACCATGCTCAACTGAATTGCATGGACCAACTGCTGCGTATGATGGTATCAGGGTTTCAGCTAGTCAGGGTTTACTTGGGTTCATTATATTTCAGGTGAGGTGCGTAGTGTTGCTGCTGGAAGCGATAATGTCTGGCAAGGAGGAAGATTTCTTGCACTGCTCCACTGCTGTTTACAACAAGGTTGTGACACATGAGCCTCAGTTGCAGGATCTTCTTGGGTGTGAGGAGTTTGCGCATGTAAGTGCTCAACTGTTGCGCATTAATTGTATGATCAAATCTCAATGTGTCAATAGCATCATTATCACCCTCTGTTTTGTATGCAAATCAGGAAAATATATGTTGTTGAGCAGCTGCTATGTCACAGCTATAGCGACCCCGAGATTTGACACATGAGCCTCAGCTGCAGGACCTTCTTGGGTGTGAGGAGTTTGTGCACGTAAGTGCTCAACTATTGCGCGTTAATTGTATGATCAAATCTCAACATCTCAATAGCATCATCATCACCCTCTATTTTGTATGCAAATAAGGAAAATATATGATGTTGAGGAGCTGCTATGTCACGGCTATAGCGGCCCCGGGATTTGAACGCATAACCATCATAAGCATGAATGCCCATGTTCGCACATATATGTGCATATAATATTAAAAGACAAAGCTAAGCATGACACCGATATCGTGTTCCACAATTCAGACCCTCATGGCACTGAAAATGGACAACATAACCAAAATGCTAACACAACAATCAATGCACCCAAATAGCATACCGGACAAGGCCAACCTCCTCAATCGGCAACCACTCTGAACCCCTTCATCATCAACTATTAGCATTAAATTAAATATTTCCAAAGATTTCACATCAAACGTAGGCCACACACCATCGTTTGAGCCACGGGGAAGTTTCTTTACGGTGAGAGATCTCTTGGGGCGGCCTCTAGAACAGTCTTCGAACAGTCGGAACTTCAAAGCGAAGCATAAGCTTTCTTTGTGCCTCGACTAAAGACAACAGTTTCAAAGCACTCGAAGAACCAAATGAAGCAATATTTTCACCCAACTCCCAGATTACAGTCTAAAGGACACGAGTTCGACCCAATAGAAAAACATCAAGCTTAAAAACACAAAGAGGGAGTCCTGTAGCTAAACCATTGCGTTTACCGCACCAGCGTTAAATCGCTTGCTTCAATGCTATAAAAACTACCCAGAGAACGCACCATACATTGTCAGGCCACAGCTATCAGTGAACCGCCGCACCATATGCACAGCAGACTCAACGTTCAACCAAATGCATATTCATTCATTCAACAAATACTCTTTTGATCAATTTTTTTTGGAAAACAACATCCCAAAATTCCAATGAAAAATTAGTAACTTTTCTAACAAATTTGTAACCTCGGTAAATAACAGTGTATTTAAATTCTACGTTTGAAATATTTGTGGCCCCAAGGACTGCAACCAATCAACACCAAGCAGTAAAAGTTGCCTGCTATAAAGATATATAGTGAGCAGAAGAGATACATTCCAGAATCATATTTGAAGGTAGATATGAATTTCACGTGGCATGTCCAGGACCTTTGAATCACGTTTCAACCTGCATTAACTCGCACTTGTACATGTATGGTGTCCTCTGTTCAAATCTCACTGTGCCTTTGTCTCTGCCTTTGGTGGGAACTAGTAACGCACGCTGGACCATGCACCAAAAATTAATGTATTTTGGCAGAGGAATAATTGGAGTTGTTACATAGTAATGGAAAACGTATAACAATTTTGACCATGGGCGTTATTATGCACAGAACAACCAAAGAAACTTTCGAGAAAATTAAATTTTGTTTAGAGGTTAGTGGAACAACGTGTTGTAAAATAGGGATGCACACAATAACAGTTCTAACAAGCAGGTGGGCAGAGCTAACATGCAAAGAGAGAGGTTAGTGACTCAAATTGGCGCAGGGCAGGAGAACGCCTGCTCTAATACCATGTTAAAGTCACATGGAATGTAAACAGCGAAGGTAGATGATAAACATTGAATGCATTATTATTGACATGATATACATTTATAGTACATTTGTGCGACAATTGGGTTCCACAACCCAAGGTCTCTTGGACTCTCGTGGTTGTTCACATTCTACACCAACCCATAGAGGATTAGATGTCCAACAAGGGTTAGGGCTCAAACTGGTTGAACCTTTGCAAGACTAGCCTCGCAAACCCCGACAGCCTCCCATGGCGGAAAAAAAAAGAAAAACAAGGGGGCTGGAGATCCTTTCAAAATATTGCTCGAGGAAGTCCTCGACTGACACAGAAACGTGATGATGGATAACTTTGGCCAGATCCTTCAACAGCTACCCACAGGCGACGCATCTTCATCCAGCAACCACTTTGGATTCGCCACACCTTTTAAGGTACAATTTAACTTTGACATTCCCATATTTGAAGGCCAAATAGATGCAGACTTCATAGATAGATGACTAAATTTGTTTGAAGGATATTTTTTGGTTCATGACTTTTCCAATCGAGAAAAGATTACTTTTGCACTCCTCAAAGCCACCCTACATGTCAAGGACTAGTGGGAAACCACTATGAACAAAAGGACGAGAAGGAATCTTCATTGTTTTCAGCGGCACCTGCTTGGAATTCTTTCCGAGATGCCATCAAGGAACAATATTACCCTGTAGGGAGCTATGAAGATAAATACATAAAGTGGACCACACTGCGGCAGGGAAGGAACCAAGATGTGTCGGAGTCCACAAATATTTTCCATACCCTTTGCACAAAGTTGGGTATCAAGGATTCTGAACGGCATTTGGTACTCAGGTACCGTTGTTGTCTACACAAGTACATCCAGGACAAGATGGAGTTCTTGGACATCTCCTTGCTTGACACCGCCTATCGATATGTTGTCAAGACCAAGCAAAAATTTAAACAAAAGAAGCTAAAATTTCGATCTGTGAATCCGAAGCAAGGGAAAGGCGCCCCCAAACCGCAGAACAAAGGACAAAGCCAAGGCAAGGCGACCCAGGACAACCTACAAGCAAAGAACAACACCACAAAGACAGAAGGACATTAGGAAATGCCGTGAGTTCCATAAGAGCCCCAATCACAACACAAGTGAGTGTCGAGCCAAGCAGTCATTGGTGCTCAAGTTGAAGGCATTCGAATCAAGTTCTGACTCTGAGTCAAAAACCGACAAGGGGAATGACAATGGGAAGCAGATTAATGATGCTAAGCTTAGTGCCACCGTTGTCACCACCAAGATCTAGAAGGTTGAGTCTGAAAATCCAGAGGAGGGGGAGAAGCTCTTCCACTCACAGGTATGGGTGAAGGGATCTCTGTTGCAGTTCATTGTTGACAATGGATGCCAAAAGAACCTCATTTCAACAGAGGTCATGAAGCAATTGGCCCTACCAACCACACCATACTCGCAACCATACATCATCCGGTGACTTCACCAAGGGCAAGATCTTCGTGTTAGCCAATAGTGTGGCCTTCCCTATAGCATCAAGCCCTTCACAAATGAGGTATTGTGTGATGTTGCTCCTCTTGAAGATTGTGATGTATTATTAGGCCAACCATACTTGTAGAAGTGTCATGTTGTGTGTGAGTCTAGGCCTCGCACTGTCATTATTTCTTTGGGCAATAGTTATACAAGATAGCAGAGGTAGCACCACCTACCACCATCTCTTTGATCTTTGTGAAGCAATGCAGTAAGATCATTTCCCAGACCAGGAATTTTGTCTTCCTTATGATTCGCCCTCAGGGCAAGAAGAAGATTGTGGCCACACCCACAGCCTCCAAACAAGGCTCCTCCGCACGACAGCAACAGATGGACATGGCCATGGAAGAGTATAGGGATACCTTCACCTCACCAACAAGGGTACCCCTACACTGCCAGGTCAAACACTCCATCGATCTAACCTCGGGCGCGCCACTACCCAACGGACCAATCTACTGACGCTTTGTTCTGGAGAATGATGAGATTAAATTCAGGAGTCGTTGTAGAAAGGGCACATCAGGCCAAGTTCATCACCCTGTGGAAGCCTGATCGTGTTGGTACAAAAGAAAGATGGCACCTAGAGACTCTGTATTGACCAATGTTTTTAAAACCGGAACTGGTGACCGGACCAGTCCACCTAATGAACCGATTTACTGACCGGAACTGGTCTAACCGAGACTGGTTTGGTCTAAACGAACCAGTTTTAGAAAAATACATTAAATAATTAATTTTTAATGAAAAAACTACTTTTAAGATTTAAAACCATGATTCCAAGCCAATAGAGACAAAATATGCAAAGATTGCTCATTTATATACCATGTAAAGGTGAATATATCAAAATGGCACCGAGTGCAATACATCTCATCAACAAAATACATCAGCAATGAGACTTTAAATGGCCTCTAGAGTGCAAAACCAAAGCCTACAAACTATGGGGCCAGTGGCATACTACAAGACTCAAGTCTACATATATGATAATAGTGATCAACATTATCACTTAAAACTTCTCATGAGTCATCATGATCAAACTCAGTTGGTTGAGTCTCGACTCCCAAACTTTGTAGTCACAAACTTCTCTATTGGTTCGTGACTTTAGTCTCAAAATTATGAAGGTATTCTGCCCTAATATGCCCTATTATTTCATTTGGTGCTCCACATGTCTTTACATGGCCTCCTATCCCAACCAAGTGTTGCTTGTACCTGTTAATACCCCCTCCTTCAATGGATTTTTGGTAATATTTGCATATCATTTTGCCATCAATCATATCACAATGAGCCCATGCCATATCTCTGGCTTTTGGAGACATGATGAATACCACTTAGCTTAAACTCTATTGTTCCACTACTCCAGCAAAAACTCAACACTCTCCAAGCTCCCAAGCAAATTCACAAACACTCCAAATGAGATGTGTGAGACAAATGAGAGGGAGAAGGGCCAAGGCTTGGAGAGGGTGTTTTTGGAGGGAAAGGACCCTTACTTTCCCTCCGAAACCCCTAAAAGACATTGAAAAAAGCACTGATTGGGCTCAGGGTGAGCTTGACCGGTCACCGGCCGGTTCCATCCTAAACCAGCTGGTTAGGACCGGTTAGGTCTCTTTTTTGGCCACAGAGGGTGTCTAACCCGGTTTTTTGGCCGATTCCAACCGGTGGGCCTGCTAACTGGCCGGTTAGAAGGTAACCAATTAGCTGGGCCAATTTTGAATACTATGGTATTGATTATCGGGCGTTGAATAAGATCACAATCCGGAATAGGTATCCAATCCCATGGACTGATGACCTTCTGGACTAGCTCAAGGGGGCCAATATTTCAGCAAGATTGAATTGAAGTCCAAGTATCACTAGGTACCAATTGAACCCTCTGATGTGTGGAAGGCTGCCTTCAAATCCAAGAGGGTCTATTCAAATGGTTGGTCATGCCTTTTGGGTTGACGAATGCCCCCGCAACCTTCATGTGAATGATGGACGACATCTTGATAGTGTACCTAGACAACATCTTGATCTTCAGTGGGAGTTGGGAAGAACACATACACCATATCCAACAGGTCCTCCAAACCTTGCGATAGCACAAATTGTATGCCAATTTGGAGAAATGCACTTTTGGTATGACCCAGGTTCAATATCTAGGGTACATCATTAATGAGCGAAGTATGCATGTGGAACCCAGCCAAGATACAAGTTATCTGACATTGGCCAGCCCCAACCACTCTAACAGAGCTCCGCAGCTTTCTAGGCCTCTGCCAATTTCTATCCCAGGTTCGTGTTGGGATTCTCTCATATCACTTGGCCTTTGAGTCAAGTCACCAAGGGCGGAGTGAAAGCAAAGTTCTTTTGGTCTAAATCTCAACAGAAGTCGTTTGTCGAGTTGAAGCATTGTCTTTGCTATGCACCAGTGCTCCCATTATTAAACCTACAACAACCATTTGAAATTGAGACAGACACCTCCGACTATGCTATTGTTGCAATTCTTACCCAGCAAGGGCATCCAGTGGCATATCAAAAGTGAGACACTTTCAGATACAGTCCAAAAGTATCCCACTTATGACAAAGAGATGTATTCTATTCTGCAGGACTGCCGACAATGGAAGCATTACATTTTGGGGAAGGAAACGATCATCCACACAGACCACCGACCCCTGCAATTCATACAGACACGAGGGAAGTTGCAAAACGATTGTCATCAGAAATGGTCCACATATCTACAAAAGTTTCATTTGAACATCAAGTACAAGTAGGGCAGCACCAATAATGTTGCGGACTGTCTCAATCAACCACTGGTCATGGCGCTGACCACTATGCTCAACTCTTGTGGACGACTTTGGGGTGGCTGCATCTTTACAAGCGTGATCCAGAATTCAGCAACACCTACCAGATGCTCCTAAAAGGCAAAAAAGTTCCAAATTTTCACCTCCAGGGCGTTATGCCACATGGGACACATTTGTGTTCCTACAAGCGAGTGTGCCAAGATGATTTGGGAGGTGCACTACAGTCGAATCAATGGACACTTCGGAGTAGAGAAAACAATGGAAGTGTTGCAAAAGTATTTTTATTGGTTGAACCTTCAACAAGATGTTGGGAAGTACATCAGATCCTGCACTACCTCCGCCATTGCCAAACCAACAATCAAGAAGCAAGGCCTATATACTCCTCTACCTACTCCTAGTTGGCCTTAGGAATCCATCTCCATGGATCACATGTCAGGCCTTCCTTCTACTAAGCATGGCAACAACTGCGTGTTCGTGGTCGTAGACATATTCTCTAAGATGGCCATTATGGCGGCCTACAAGAAGAGTATTACAGTGGAAGCCACTGCTAAGCTCTTCTTTGAACAAGTGTGGGTACATTTTGGGATCCCACCGTCCATCATCTCAAATTGAGACAACAGATTCCTATGTACATTTTTGTCAAGCCTCTGGTCGATGCTAGATACAAGCTCACTAAGTCCATGGCCTTCCACCCCCAAACTGATGGCCAAATAGAGGTCATCAATAGGATGATTGTGCATATTTTACGCATGTACAACTCAAAGCATCCATGCACATGCGATGAAAGCCTCCCCCATGTCCAGCACAGCTACAACATAGCTCTCCATAACTCCACTGACCACAACCCTTTTTAGGTGGGGTTGGGATTCCAGCCAATATGTCCCATTAATGTGACCATACCATTTCCAACTACTCAAGCAGATTCGGCTCATGCCCAATCTGACGCTGACCGGGCTAATAGCTTAATTGAGCACATTCAGCACATCCGCCAGCAGGTCCATGACATATTGGACAGAGCCAATGCTAAGGACAATCAGCGTCATGATCAGCATCGAGTGCCACATAAGTTTCAGGTGGGCAACAATGTTTGGTTACATTTGCAGAAGGAGCACCTCGTTGGGCCCCATCGCAAGCTTCGTCCGCTATGATATGGGTCGTACACCATCACCAAGGTTGTAGGGGACAGTGCCTTCGAGTTCAACATTCCATTGTTCCTTGGTTTGCACCCAGCGTTCAATGTGGGTTGGTTGCGACCATACTTCCCTCCATTGTTGGACAAATCCCACATCGAGGAGCAGCTGACACCAGCAGAGCTCAACCCAAGCAGCATTGAGCAGGCCACAACTGACAGGATCATGGACATAGATTAAAAACACTCGCCAGAAGGGGATCCAGCGATATCGAGTTGTCAAAGCAAGCCAACTCCTTCACCAGGGCAAGTGGTTCACCAAGAACTAGGTTCAACAGAAATTTTCTCACCTCATGGAGGATCTGCACCCAATGGACCATTGCATCCTAATGGGGGAGGGTTGATCTAGGTGGATATTGGTGGCCACCCCAACAGGGGATCCAGCTATATCGAGTTGTCAAAGCAGGCCAACTCCTTCACCAGGGCAAGTGGTTCACCAAGAACCAAGTTCAACAGAAATTTCCTCACCTCATGGAGGCTCTGCATGTAATGGACCATTG
This sequence comes from Pinus taeda, assembly GCA_000404065.3. NCBI lineage: Eukaryota > Viridiplantae > Streptophyta > Pinopsida > Pinales > Pinaceae > Pinus > Pinus taeda. Next base: position 13,032 of record APFE031623863.1, read on the forward strand.
CATCCTAAGGGGGGAGGGCTGACCCAGGTGGATATTGGTGGCCACTCGCCTATTCCACCTAAACTTCCAGTCGATTTCATCTGTTTCTTTGATTATAGCATCATTTACTATTTTTAGCAATTTTTCGGGTCCTGACCATCCGGAGTTGTTTTGACCCCCTAAATGGTGTTTTTTTGAGGTCTGCATCAGGCCCATACCCATAGGTAGAGGTCTGCATCAGGCCCATACCCATAGGTAGGGGCCTGCAGCAAATCCTGTAGTACTCGAAGAAATCTTTCCAACAAGGTGTCGTACGCACCAAATAGAGATAATATGACCAAGTTACGACCCTGGGAAGTTGGTTGCCCAACTAACCCCAATGGGGCCCACAAACTCTTGGTGTTTCATCCCCTCAAATTAGGGTTTTGGTTGTTTAGGGTTTTTCCTTGTTATTCAATAATAAAAAGGCCCTTGAACCTTATTGTAACATAGTCCAAATGCATGTAGCCTCAACATCTCTTCTCAGAGATAAGTTGTCATCCCCCGAGCTAGTTTATTTCCATTATGTATCTAAGCATATTTTAGTTCTTTGATATTTAATAAAATGAATTTTAATTTATGTTGCATCTCTATGTTTACTTTTATATCTGTATTTTCTTGGGTTCCTGCATAAGTTCGGATCATACCCTGAAAGAATAGAAGCTATCAAAAAGCTTGTTGCCCTAAAGGATAAAGGAGCCTTGAGGTCATTCTTTGGTAAGATAAATTTTGTAAGAAGATTTGGTCCAAACTCTTTTGAGATTGTCAAACAAATGAAAGACCTCCCTAAAAAGGGTGTTCCATATGTATGGGATAGCAATAAAAATGTATCCTTTGAAGAAATTAAGATTAGGATTGCTTCAGCTCCTGTCCTCACCAATCTTGATTATTCCAAGGATTTCATCATTTATTCCTTTGCATCAAAGGACACTATTGCAAGAGTACTAATTGTTAGTGGAGGAAAATGGTGTGCACTCTAGAGGTTAGGGTTCCCCTACTCGCTGCATCTTCTTAGGGTGTCGTTGCAGGTTTCCTGCATAAAACAACTTTTCACCCTCTGTTTCATCGAGACTACACCAAGTGTGGTCTTTTTTCCACGGAGATAAACGAAGCCCTATTAATATGTGTGCAGTGTTCCACAGGGACTCGCCCCCGCCCCTAAGGGTCTAGTTTCCTTGCTCCCCCGCGCTCCAGGGACTTGGGGACGAGTAGGGGACGTTTCCCCATGCCCCCAAAAATGAGGAAACTCGAGGGGACGTGCCAAGGAGTCGTTTCCCTTACCTGAGGGGGCATTTCCGAAAAGGGGACGTGAAGGGGAACGTGGGGGGGTGTGAGGGGGACGTGTCCCTCTATGTACCTTGATATTAGTGACGTTGGGGGACGTGGCACACGTTTATGCAACAAAAAAAACGATTTTAATTTACTTAACCCTAAAACTAATCTTTAATTAACAGTTAAACTAAGCGTAGGGTTTTGGAATTTAGTTGTTTCATGTTATAAAAACCGCAGGGTGAACACATAACAACACACAACCTTCGCGCGTTGTGTGTGTTGTTATTACTAGATCTTATCACTCCCATGCATGGAACCTCAATGGCATCTGTTGGAACATTGCAGATTGCAAAATGGACCCTTGATATGGCTCACATTGGTAATGTGATTTGGTTATTTGCAGGAATTCTAGAGTGCACATATTAGACAGAATTGAAGACAGCTCTTGAGGATTTCTATCACTATGAACCGTCAGCCCTCTGATTAGACAAATTCTAAGTTTGATCCAAACAAATTCATTTATCTGTGGTTGCTGCTCAATATTACCCTACACATTCTGTAAGGAGATCATCCCTAAAGTGGTTACTCATCAATGCTTCTCTGCTTCTCTCAAAGCTCGGCTTTTCAAGATTCACTATGGATGATCAATATCAGAGGCTCCCTCTTGTGAAGAATTCAGTTTGTGACGATAAGAAATATTAGAAGGCAAAGAAGTTCAGCATCAAATTAACTTAACTTTTGTGTGGCAATGCTTGCTTTCTAAAAGACACACCTATCACGTTGAAGTATTTTTTATTTCTCTAAGTAACCCTAACTGGTGTCTTATAAGTATCTGTATAATCAAGTTACAGTGATCCTTGAGGTCATTGTAATTTGAATTTAAACAAGAGTTTGAAAGTAAAGGAGCAGAAGTTATAATACATATAGCCAAATTGTCAGATATGGAAGCTACAGGTTTAGATTACAGATTTTTGGAGTTATGATAGAAGTATGAGTAATGTTCTAGACATAAATGTGCATCAGTGGACAGAGGCATTAGCATCTTGTTATGCCATCAGGAGTCTGCACAACAGTCACTCTTCAACAAGGATACAATTGACAATAGAATTCACACGAGCATAACACAACACAGTTGTTTTGTATATCCTTGTAATTGATACTATGTACAGATGGGCAAAACTCACCAATGATTATAGCAGTTTGGCCTAGAACTGAACAAAGTTGCCTTAATAACATATTGCTGAAGTTCCAGAGGACAGAAGTGTTAAGATTAAGAGATTAAGATATTTTATTGATAACAGAGATGTAGGAAGAATAGATCTACAGTGATCTTCTACAACGACATTGTTGAGGTTTGTTGTGTATTATCAGAATGCTGAAGATAGTGGTATTGTTGTCTTTGTATTTTGTTATAATGTATGATCATTGATGTATGATTATAAATTTAGAATTTTAAATTTATTATTTTATATGATATTAGAAATTTAGAATAATGAATATTCATATCAATGATACATGCTTTGCAGCTTTTCAATTCAAACCAATTTGTCATAGTGGACTCAATTAATAAATTATATTTTATATTTATAAGTTTTTAAGACCCTGACGCTCCCCCACGTTTCCTAAAAAATGGTGGGGAGCTTTTGCATAGGCCGCTCCCGCGCCCCTCGCTCCCTCGCCCCCTCGTCTCGGAACCATGGTGGAACATTGTATGTGTGGTAACTAGAGGTTTTGTGCTCATAAGTCGTTAATGGAGTCTACCCTCTGAGAAAGACCACGAACCCTCAATACGTCAACAGACATATGTTGCTCTAGTATTTTCTTCACATTGTTACTTTAAGGTTACTTTTTTTGGAATTTACCTTCGACGAGTGGAAGCCTCGGGCTTTTTCCAAGTTTCTCTTTTCCTGGCAGGGTTTGCAAACATATCCTCCCCCCGTTCTTATTTCACCCTCCCGCCAGGTCGCTCTCTTTGCTAGGCTTGGGGTGTCTCTTCCCCAAGAATCCTCACAAGTGGACTCCAGATTGGTGGTTCCTCATTCTGAGACATAATCTGAAATATGTTGTTTTGATTAGACTCCAACAAGGCATCCAAGTTTCATATTTTCATTAAAATTTTCAATGGGGAATCCAAGGTCGTTTGGTTTAATAGTTCATCCTCCATATTATCTATCAAATTGTTCATTGAATCTTGCTGGGGCATACCTCTCTATTTTCAATGTCTTCAATTTAATGGGAAAGTTTTAACAAACTTACACAATCTGGAAGATTATGACATCAGAAAAGACTCCTCCATTATTCTAAATTCAAGACTTCGAGGAGGGTTTCCTATTACAAACTCTAGCAAAGGACTTTCAGTCTCTTTTAAAGAAGTTGCACAAAGGAAGACAACAGCCCCTTCAACTCAGCCACAAAATTTCCCAGGCCCATATATTGTTGAACAATCGGAAAATATCCCTACAATGGAAATAAAAATTCGAGAGGTAAATTCCATGTTCTCTGATCTACATAAAAATGTTATCATCTACAAATTTATGGCTTTTGGCCAAAACCAAAATCACTCATTCAATGGATTGCAACAACATGGACTCCTAATTTTAAAATCTTTGCTCTAAAGGTTTCTTTATAGTTTAGTTTGAAACACAAAAGGGCATGGACTATGCTCTAAAGGCAAGGCCCTAGTTTTGGGTAAGAGTCTGGCTTTTCACTCCTACATGGTTCCTGAGTTTGATGCAAACTCTATGGTGGTTTCCACGATGCCGGTTTGGGTTATATTCCCAAATCTTCCTCTCCCATTCTAGCATCCCCAAGTTTTGGAAGATAGCGGCAATAATTTGGAAAAATTCAAAAAATTTGATATGGAAAGAGCAAAAAATGGTATCTTCACATATGCCAAAATATGTGTGGAGATCAACCTTAGTAATGGACTTCCCGATCACATAAACTTGAAGAACCAAAACTTTTATTGTTCACAAGTTTTAAAGTATGAAAATATGGCAATTAGGTGTAGTATTTGCTATTAGACGAGCCATTTACAACATACATGCCCTCAGGCAAAGAGGAACCCCAAGAAGAAAAAAAACCAACAAACAGATCAAAAGGATGGCAATTCACAAAACCTCCTAAAGAGCTTTTCTCTAGTAAATTTATCTCCTCATAAGTGTAGATAGGGTTAGCAAGTGAAAATCTAGGGTTTCCCCCTTACTCCCTTCAAGCATTTGATATTTTCATGATTAAATTCCCTTACTACTCCATCATCCAAGTAGATAGAAGGAACTCACATCCATATTGATGGTAAAAAATCACAAGACTTTTACTTTTTCTCTCTCCTAAAATTTTGGCACCTCAAAGCAAGCCACTAGGGTTAGGGTTTGAGGTCAAATTCAACTAGGGCATGAGCATTGAGTTGATTTGAGGTCGTTCTACTTTGTTCAACCTGAAAACATCAAAAAATAGTAATTTCCGTGGTTGTAAGTCCCTTCCCTAGGGTTGACGACATCAACCCTAGACAATTATAGAGCTTGAAAAACCCTAATTCTGCATTTAGGCTTCAACTTAGGGTCATTTTGAATGTTTGCATCTCTTGTTGTTGATCATTCCATTAAGCAAACCTTTTCTCTCTCTTGTATAACTAGTTGGGTTAATATTGACGTATACATTAGAAACCCTAGGCTATAAGCCCCTCTTTATAGGCCTCTCCATAGGTACGCTTTTTGTAACACACTCCCCTCCTAATCCCAAGCACAAAATAAGTTAGAAGGAGGTGGTTACTATGTTGACCCAATCTCCATAATCGATTATGGGAATGGAGTCTAAATTTTTCGACCTTTTTCCAACTTCCACAAAACCTTAAATAGATACCATTGTTGTGTTTGTCTCATCGAGAGTCAAGACCTTTCCAACAATATAATATTTTCCTCAATCTGACGCATGGATTAGGAGATATGGCCACTCGAAGATACACCATTACGATCTTCCCACATCATCCATGCTTTCCTCGTGGCAACCGATGACAACCCACATGGCGCCTTACATAGCTATCATGCCCACCATGGCACCTCGTGTGGTTAGGCGCACTCCACTAGGAAATCAAAGGTCAGCCTATTCCAGCTTTGCAGCACATTACCTTAACAATGGGGGGCCCGACCCCCGACCCCCCACCTCCATCCTGGACCATCTCTACTTTGGGCCCTAACCAACTTGACTCCAACATGGGTGTTCAGCCTAACTCTCAACCTAGGTGTTCGGCACAACTCTCGACTAGTGGGCCCACCCGACGACTTACACTTGCGCACTTTGGATCATCCACAACTTCACTCGAGGTCCATCCTTTCCACTAACTTCCTAACCCCCGACTTGGCAAGTCCTACAAGAAACTTCAAGCCAAATTTTCAAGCCTTTAACACATAGAAAATTTTGTGGATTTCTTTCTTAGTTTACATAGGCTCGAAGCATTTCGACTCTTCAGCCTGAGAGAACATGAACTTCATGATTTCACAGCAACTCCCAGGGCACCAAGGCCATGAAAGCCATCAAGCTTTGTGCACAAAAAAAACCATCCATACGGAAGAACGCACAAAGTTTAACGACAAAACTTGGAAAATAATATGAAAAGGAGATTACACTTCGTAAATATGCATTCGAGTGTGTTTCTCCATAAACACGGGGAACTTAAGCAGCTCCCTCACATAGCAAAAAACGTGTTTCCTTAATTCAACAACTCACATACACAAAGCAATTAAACAGTGAACAGCAGTACTCATTAAAGAACTACATCTTTTCATGCTTACACCACATTTGTTGGAATTTAGCCATTCCTTATCCATGCATACAAAAAATTCAATGTCCATTAACAAAAAGGAAATCACATTCCTCATTAACAATATCAGTGTGTAACTAGTACAATGACCAATACAAAATATCCAATATGAGAAGGATGAGCAGGTACTTATCTTATGTAGCCAAATAAACAGGGAATTGAGATCGGGACTTCGATTTTCTACCCAACCATAGATGAGCTACAGCCACTATTGCTTGTAGTTGTCACCCCTGAGCTAGATTCCAAAGCTTGAGGTGAAGTGCTCTTGACGGAAACTTCAACCAAAACAATAGCTGAAATAGGATGTCTCAAGGCCACTCTGCCTTCATCCACCAACTACATAAGTTCAACCAAAACAACAGCTTAAACAAGATGTCTCAAGGCCACTCTATCCTCATCCACTAGCTACATAAGTTTCCACTAAACCCTTTCAGAGTTTTCATACATCATGAACATCCATGCCAGAACATCACAGTACAGAGAGTTCAACTCACTTTCAGGAGAAAAGATAAGCGACTGACAAGTAAAGAAATCACTCTCCAGGTGGTTCATCAATGAGCCAAACACCAGAGCTTCCGCCACAAGGCAAATCTTGGTGGTTCATCAGCCCTCACGAGCACCTGAGTGATTCTTGCCAACCTAGTAGGTTCATTAATCCACAAGATTCCAGTGGGTTCTTCAGCCTTACAAGCAAACCATTGCCCTCATAATGCTCTTACCCAGCAAGCCCAGCTAGTTTTCAAACTCTTCAAAACTTAAATAACAACAAACTACTCTGTGACGTTGTTTGTTCTGCGTTCTCACCTTCGACCTTGGAGGAATTTTTCCCTTCTCATAATGGAGTCCATGCAAAGAACCCTTTCACTACTTCAGCACGCTCCCAGAGAGCTTATTCTCTCTACATAAGCTTCTACATGTGCCTAAGTGAGAGTGCATGTATGAGTGAATGAATGAACGTATTTGGTCCTCCATCCTTTTCCCAACAAACTAATTGCCCATTGTTCTCCACGATTGCATAGCAGTCAACTATCGGACAACGCAGCCCATGCATGTCTTTAAATGTTTTGTCCTTTTCTTGCCTATGGTTGGGGCTAAAAGACACTTGGGCTAGTCCTCTTCTTTTCAATTAATTTATGGCACAATCAACCCCATTTAAAACCACCAAGACTGATATTTAAAACAACAATTTCCTCAACCAAACTCCTTCCTCAAGCAATGGAATTTGTGTCCCTCTCTTGGCCTTTTAAATAATTACAATTATTTACAATGAGAGAAACATTGGCCATGGGATATTACAGTCCCCTCCCAGTGAGAAAATTATCAACCAAGGGATGTCACACTTTTCCTTATCACATAGATTTGAGTCTTGTTCTTTACTCCAAGTACCTCTGATTGAGCCTATTCAGGTGCCACCTTTGAACCTCGACCTAGAAAATCCTTTAGGTGAACTCTACTGGGAAGCCTCTAGTGTGGTGAAACTCCACTAAAGAGCAGGAGGTGGATTATTGAGGTGATAGTGGCATCCACCTTATTGTTGTGTCTTAATCTAAATTTTGCCTTGTGAGGCATCTCACAAGACCTACTAGATTTTGAGGCAACATCCCCCCAAAATGGTAAATGGTATGGCACAAAGTTTAAGGTTAATTACTTTATTTATGTGGAATAATAAATTAATTCCATCATGCATGGAATAAAAAAAATATTATATGCACTTAGGTTAACAATTCCCCATGAAAAATAATGGGCACAAATACCTAGTAATTTTGGTTTTGACCTTTTAAAGTAATTTTTTATTTCATTTTATTTTAAGAAAGGTAATATCAATTCATTCAATAACCTAAAATATCTAGTTATTGATATCTATTTATTAATTAATTAATATTTATGACTTATTAGTATTAGTATTATTATTATTATTATTATTTTAATTTTGGCTCTAATTAATTATGAGTTTAGGTATCAATTATGAGTTTAGGTAATAAGACAAAGACTTAGTACAAAAAGGCTCGACTTGGTTTAGAAGATGAAGACGAGATCAAATAAGCCAAGGTTGCTGAGGGTGTGGTCATTTCATGTTACAACAAAAAGAAGTTGCAATTCATCCTTAGTTTGTTCATTGTTGACTTGGTGGTTAGAGTTAGTCAAAAAAGATAATGTTATTTTTTGTTTTCCTGAAATATTTATTGAAGGAAGTTGAGGATCCCAACAAACTTTTATGCATCTTTAATAAGAAGTTTATTAAGTTGAAGACGATTATTCTGTTAGAAAATCAGAAACGCAAAAAGATTTTCTTTATATAGATAATTACTTGTGACTTTCTTATCTTTATGTTCTTCTTTTATCTTTTAGTTCATCAACCAATTACCAAAACAATAGCACAAAGATCATAGACACCAGATATAGGCAAACAGCCAAGGCAAAACCCATATCTAGGGGAAAACCCAGTTAACAACTCTTCCTTCATAACTTCACGAGATAATCCAAGACTCTTGACCTAGACACAGACTTCCTCCACACCAAGTCAACCTTTTCTTCCTCTTGTAGATGATGACCCTTTCAACTACAACTTCGACTTAGCAGCAACAACTTCGACCTAATAGCAGCAACTTCGACCTAGAAGCAACAACTTCGACCCAGCAGTTAGCCTAGCAAATACTTCGACCCAGCAATTAGCCCAGCAAATACTTCGACCCAACATTACTTCAATCCTTCAGTAGTAGACCAGAAAATCCACATGTGTGAGAAAGAGATGTCCCAAAAACTTCGATCTTGACCTTTCCAACACTTCTCCTTCTATTCTTGGAATTTCACACTTTTTATGCCTCCTTCTCTTGGATATCAAACTTGTGTGTATGATGTCTCCAAATGAATTCGAACTGCTCCAATATATAGGCTTTTGCTGACGTCGAATTACCCAATTTGAGGCCGACTTGGTGTGGAGGTGACAAATAGCTTATTTGACTCAATAATAAACCATTTCACATGATTCAAAAGCCCAAGGAGGGAATTTTGACCTAAACATGATGACCCAAGCATGAAACTCGTGCTTTAATAAGTCATAATCATAATAATAATAAATTATTTTTCATTCTTTGATAAATACATTTCATTATGACTCAAATACAATTTATGAAGACCGAACCTAGTTACATTTTTCAACACTCCCTCTTAACTAGGGAGGTATTCATACTTACACATACAAGTACATGGAAGATCTCAAAACACATGAAGAGATTAAGCACTTACGGAACCACGGACTAGATTCCTGACCAGGGCAATCTATCCGGGTGGGACTAAGATGGACTAAAGCTTTTACCTAGTCTAGTTACCATCGGGCTTACTTGCTAACCATCAACCTAGGGATCTAGGTGTGTATCCAAGGTCAGAGCTCCATGACCAACACCACCCTCCCTACTACTTCAAGATCTAGACATCAACATATATGTCGGTTAGATGTTCTCCCAGGCATTATACACACTCAATGCCTCAACACATCAAATATCTCTAACCTCAAGCAAGATTTTCAAGAACTTTGAGAGATTTACCTGAGCAGTTGCAACCGCAATCAGTAACAACCTTTCAAATACTCATGAGTAAACACAAACCTTCGAGGTCTTCTGACATCCTGATGTTGCCTCATAATTCATCGCAATAGGACTTTGAGGCTTCCCAAACAAATATTGACAAAGGTTTCCTCAATTATTCAGCTTCCTTTCCTACTTCACATTCAGCAACCAAATCGAGCTTTCCTTCTTTCAACAACACCTTAATATGTATTCTCCAATTTCTTCTTCAAGGTATCCATCGTGACTATAATTTTCCCTCCCACTCAACTTGGAAGATATACTCCTTTATTTATCTAGGCTCCCTATTAACTTAGGGAGATCAACTTCTTTTCTATGACATACCTTTGAGTTTAGACAAATCTTATAGGACATCAATTCCAATAGAACTTCTATGCTTTGTCTTGGGAGATCTTCTCCATAGCCCTTGATCATAACAACAAGCTTTTCCTAAACAAGAATCTATATGATTCAACAGTCTAAGACATACCTTTGAGTTTAGACAAACCTTATAGGACATCAATTCCAATAGAACTTCTATGCTTTGTCTTGTGAGGTCTTCTCCATAGCCCTTGATCATAACAACAAGCTTTTTCTGAACAAGGAAAACATATAATAAAAAAATATGATTAGTATCTAGTGTAAACACATCTAGATAAGAAAAGGAAAACCAAATGTAAAAGATAATACATGGAGTATGTTAATTTTAGGTATGTTCTATGCTTAGAGCAATTTATTTCAATTTTCACAGTTAGCTCAATATCTTTTCCAGATTAGCAATCACATCAGCATTAAAGTAAACTGCGATAGAACATAAATCGCAGAAGACAAGAGGACACAAGATGTGGCGCTAGCTAGGGACAAACCCCAATGTGGGGAAACCCTTGATCAATTCTTCTTATATGTTCTTCAATAGTTCAGCAAGAGAGAGAGATATGTACGTTTACAACAGAAGTCACACTTTGACTTATCTAGATAAGAGCATAGATTCATCTCTAAGAAGATGATACATGAGATCAGTTGAAGACATATTGCTTCAATTGATTCTCCAAGGTGACTCCTTCACCTATTGTTGTGTTGCATTTCGTCATCATGTTGCACCTCACCGTGCTACACCATGCTGCACCCATCATCATTATGCCGCATCTCATCATGCTTCATTAATCATGACTATACCCATCACTGTACTGCATTATGTGCCATTGCTGCACCATGTTGCCATATTGACCTATGTGTTGGCTGCATCTTACTTGCTTGTTGTCCCTAGCATGCTTGTTGTCCTTTGCATGCTTGCTGTTGTATGCTAGTTGTCCCTTGCATGCTAGCTATAACATTGCATGCTTGGTGTATTTGTTGTTAAGTACCATACAACTATCCCAATGATAATTAGTTGTCCCTTGCATGTTGCTCTCCTTCGGAGATAGATGCTCAGGTTGTTCCTGCAATTTCGGCTATTCCAGGCAGTTCTAGCAATTCTCGCAGTTCCGACTTTCCCCGGCAGTTCCGACTACTGCTCTCTACATCAGCTTTCCCGATTGATCCAGTAGTTCTGGCTGTTCCCAGCAGTTTCAGCTATTCCCGGCAGTTCCCAACAATTCCGTCTATTCCCGGCAGTTCCGGCTTTTCCCGGCAATTCCCGACAGTTCTGCCAGTTCCCGGCAATTCCAACTATTCCCAGCAGTTCTGACTATTCCCGATATTCCCGACAATTCCCGGCAATTCCAGTAGTTCTGGCCATTCCCGGCATTTCCTAGCAGTTCCAACAGTTCCCGGCAGTTCCAGCAATTCCGGCGATTCTTGACAGTTCCGGCTATTCCCGATAGTTCCGGCAATTCTGGCTATTCCCGACAGTTCCGGCAATTCCGGCTATTCCCGTCAGTTCCAGCAATTCCCGACAGTTCCCGGTAGTTCCAATAGTTTCGGCTATTCCCAAAAGTTCCGGCTTCTGCCCTCTGGATTAGGGCAACGTTATCCCTTAGGATCTCTCCTCCTACTAAAACTCAAAGACAAGTAGAGAGAAAGAGATCCCAAGTGTGTTGAAATGACTTGAAGGCCACTTCTCTTTATACTAAAACGTTGAGAACAAGTGGGGTTTATTTGGTTGCAGGCCGACCTTGACAAATTGTCTCATAACACAAATAAATTCATATCTCCATAAATGCTTATCAGAATTGGATGATCTTTAGATCAATCCTACACCTCTCGATGAGAGGGATCCAAGAAAAATATCAACTTCCATTAATAAGATGACCCACATGGAGTTTTGGCCCTAGATTTGCCAATTTTAACACTCCCTCTCAACTTAGGGAGAACTCCATCCGTTGATCCATATGTCCGGTTGTACTATCTTTTGGCCATTAGTGTCTTCAAAACCACTCATTACTGATCCCAGATCAATGTGAGGTCATCCTAGCATAGGAGTTACGGTAGTACCATCGATGCGTCCATCGATAGTACTACTATCCCTAACCCATTTCCCTGCTCATTGATCAGATGAGAGGTACTTCCCATGAGTCCCAAACTACATGGGTAGGATGCCTCAACAGGAGAACTAATCATCCTATCCACAGGAGAACGAATCATCCTGCCCCACAGTCGCCACAGGAGAACTAATCATCCCAACTCACAAGAGAACTAATCATCATGTTTCACAATTGCCACGGGAGAGCTAATCATCCTGGCCCACAAGAGAACTAATCATCCTGTTCCACAATTGCCACGGGAGAACTGATCATCCCGGCCCATAGGAGAACTAATCATCTTGTTACATAGTTGCCACGGGAGAACTAATCATCCCAGCCCACAGGAGAACTAATCATCTTGTTCCACAGTCGCCATGGGTATCACAGGGGAAGGTTGAACCTGTCATCTTGTACTTAGCACACCACCAGGGGAGGATGAGTCGCCCTATGGTCGTATGTTGCTCCAGTAAGTACCCCAAGCCCCCCAAAGCTCCCAGAGCTCAATGCATGCAACATGAAGGACCCTTATAAGAAGGTCTCTCAACGACTCCAAGTCATTCAGGAAAGTCACAGATTTGACCTTTCCCCGAGGCTTTGACAAAATGTCTGCAACCTATACATCAGTCTCAATGCGATGGAGCCTCCTCGCTCATCGACTTACCATATTCTAGATAAGGCAGTATTTGATGTCTATCTGTTGGAGCAATCATCGAATACGGAATTCCTCAATAATCGAATCCCCCCTCTGGTTGTCACAGAGAATCACAATGGTATTCATCATGTGTACAAACAGCTCACTTAAGAGCTTCTGCAACCATGCAACTTCACACGAGATCATACTCGTAGCTATGTATTCGGTCTTGGTGGTGCTTGTAGCAACTGACTTCTGCTTCCTGCTCATCCATGATATCGAAGCAGATTCCAAAGAGAACCAGCACTGAGAAGTGCTCTAGTGATCCTCCACACTGCTTGCCTAGTCAGCATTCGAATAATCATGCAGTTTCATATTTCTGGCAGTGTATCTCAATCCATGAGAGATTGTGCCCCGAAGATATCTCAAAAGATTCTTGTTACCAATCCAATGAGGCTCAACCAAATATGAGCTCACCATGCTAACTGCAAAACATATGTCCGGACAGAAGTTCACCAAGAACATCAATGCAAATGAGTTTATGAAACTCAGAGGCATTTCCCAAATCTGGTCTGGCATCATCACCATATAACTTCTGAAAATTAAGATCCTCGAGGTAGTCACAAGCTTGCAGTTTATCATTACACATCCGGAATCCAACTCCCTCTTACTTCTACAAATGAGAGGGTTTGCACCTATCATAAATAAGTCGTCCTCCGCTATGAGAGGTCTATCATCCACAACCTTTGGGCAATGGTTTGGATCGGTTTCACTCCTAGTGAATCTCAACTTCATCAGGCAGTGATCAATCCTCTCATACTACGCCCGGGGTGTTTTGCTTCAAGCCATAGAGGGCTTTCTTCCACCTGTATACATGAGATTCTCGATCATCAATCTCAAACCCCTCAGGTTGTTCCAAACCTGTGGACCTGCTACATGAGGGGAATGGTCCCCTTATAAGATTTTCCTTCGGTACATCTCAGACATGTACCTTCATGCTCTTCTTGAATTCACGCATCCCTATCGCCCTCTGACTCACATCAGGTAGGGCCCCATAGGTAGACCTCCGGTGTTATAGATGCGATACGTCAATTGACATGATCCCCAATGGACCATCCTGCAACTTGATACAAATTGCCAACCCTGAACCCATGAGAAAAAACATCTTTGAAAATTCTATTTTTTAACACGTACCTTTCCATCGATTAATGGCACCCTGAAACCTTTGACTTCCATTTCCAAGATGGACACCAGGTTCTTCTTGCGATTCTTGTAAATGAATTGAGTTACCCTCACTCAATTGAGGGGTAACATTCCCTACACCCTTTCCGGGATAGGTGGCATCGACTCCAAGTATAATCCCACAATTGTTTCCATCTCTACAAAATTAGAGAGTGCACCCTTCTATCTGATGAAGTGCCTTGAAGCACTACAATTAATAAGCCAGATTCCCAAAGAATCTGAAGGAGAGGGCCAATACAAGATAACACTTCTTTATCTTATCAAAAACAACATTTGATTCTTCATACCTGGGATTCCTTTCTTTCTTTGAAGAGTCAGTCGTTTCGTTGATGACCAGCATTACATGTCATTCCTCTGATCATTGAAGATGTCACTGAAATGATTGTTATCATCATCAATCGATGTGTCCCAACCTCAGACAGTCCTTTGCATAATGGCCGAACTTATTACAACCAAGGCATCTGCCTTTCCTTCCACCCTCAGATCCGGACTTCCCATTGAAGTGATCTTTAGGTAGGCCATCAAAAACTTTTGTTGCGCCATTCTGATAATATTCTCTGCTTCTACTTCACCCTTGGTGAATTTGAAGAGGGATGAGGAATCCATTGATCCTCTTTTTTTTTACTTTCCCAACTGTCTTCGATGACTGCTCTTTCACTCTTGCTTAAGCATTGCCTTCAACTTAGCTTCGATACCATGTTAATTTTAGGTATGTTCTATGCTTAGAGCAATTTATTTCAATTTTCACAGTTAGCTCAATATCTTTTCCAGATTAGCAATCACATCAGCATTAAAGTAAACTGCAGATAGAACATAAACATAAATCGCAGAAGACAAGCCAAGACAAGAGGACAAAAGATGTGGCACTAGCCAAGGACAAACCCCAATGTGGGGAAACCCTTGATCAATTATTCTTATATGTTCTTCAATAGTTCAGCAAAGAGAGATAGTATGTTTACAACAGAATTCAACACTTTGAGTTATCTAGATAAGAGCACAGATCATCTCTAAGAAGATGATACATGAGATCAGTTGAAGACATGCTGCTTCAACTGACTCTCCAAGGTGACTCCTTCACCTATCGTTGTGTTGCATTTCGTCATCATGTTGCACCTCACCATGATGCACCACGCTACACCCATCATCACTATGTTGCATCTCATCATGCTTCATTAATCATGATTGTACCCATCACTGTACTGCATTATGTGCCATTGCTGCACCATGTTGCCATACTAACCTATGTGTTGGTTGCATCTTACTTGCTTGTTGTCCCTAGCATGCTTGTTGTCCTTTGCATGCTTGTTGTTGTATGCTAGTTGTCCCTTGCATGCTAGCTGTAACATTGCATGCTTGGTGTATTTGCTGCTAAGCACCATACAACTATCCCAAAGTTAGTTAGTTGTCCCTTGCATGTTGCTCTCCTTCGGAGACAGATGCTCAGGCTGTTACAGGAATTTCCGTTGTTCCCGGCAGTTCTAGCAGTTCCGACTATTCTCGGCAGTTCCAGCTTTTCCCAACAGTTCCCGGCAGTTTCGACAGTTCCGACAAATCCGACTATTCCCGACAATTCCGGCAGTTCCCGGCAATTCCGGCTATTCCCGACAGTTCCGGCTTTTCCCGACAGTTCCCAGCAGTTCCCGATAGTTCCAGCAATTCCGACAGTTCCCAGCAGTTCTGACAATTCCGACTAATCCCGACAGTTCCAGCAATTCCGGCGATTCCGGCTATTCTCGACAGTTCTCGCAGTTCCCGGCAGTTCCTATAATTCCGGCTATTCCCGACAGTTCCTATAATTCCGGCTATTCCCGGCAGTTCCGGCTTTTCCTAGCAGTTCCAACAATTCCCAGCAATTCCCGGCAATTCCGACTTTTCCTGGCAGTTCCAACAGTTCCCAGCAATTCCCGGCAATTCCAGTTATTCTTGACAATTCCGGCAATTCCACCAATTTCAGCTATTCCCAGCAGTTCCACCAATTCCGGCAATACCAGCTATTCCTGACAGTTCCGATAGTTCCAGCTATTTTCGGCCCTCTGGATTAGGGTAGCGTTATCCCTTAAGATCTCACCTCCTACTAAAACCCAAAGACAAGTAGAGAGGAAGAGATCCCAAGTGTGTCGAAATGACTTGAAGGCCACCTCTATTTATACTAAAACATTGGGCACGAGTGGGGTTTACTTGGTTGTTGGCTGACCTTGACGAATTGTCCCATAAAACAAATAAATTCATATCTCCATGAATACTTATCAGAATCGGATGATCTTTAGATCAATCCTACACCTCCCGATGAGAGGGATCCAAGAAAAATATCAACTTCCATTAATACGATGACCCACATGGAGTTTGGCCCTAGCTGCCAATTTTAACAAAGTAAGAGACTTATCTTTGGAAAATGGTGAGGGCTCCCTCTTAATCCAATCTCGAAGGATACCTAAAAACTTTAACAAAACAATTCAACAAAGTTTTTCCAAAGAATGTTAAACCTATAAGTTTTAGAAATCAAAGTACAAAACAAATCAAAAATTCAAAGTAGAAGGGCTTAGTAGTATAAGTCCTTTATTTTCAATTCTTCGGTCTTGTGCTTCTTTGGAGATCCTTCTTCTGCAACATTTGCACGATCTCTATTTTTCTTCCTATAACTTGGATTTTCAAGACAATCACTTTTGTAGTGACCCATCTTGTGACAGTTGTTGCATTTGATTTTGGATATGCCAATCTTCCTTCTAGGCCCATTAGTCTTCTTAAATGATCCTCTTTTCCTATGATGAGCGAAGTAGGCCTTTGAAAGTTTTTCTTCTTCATCCTCCTTTGTTGCTTACTAGAGAAATCTTGACTTCTTCCAAACTACAAGCATTCCATAGTTGTTCAAATGTAGGTGTCTCCTTCCAATTGTTGAGCCCTGATGAGAAGGCACTCCATGATGTTGGTAAACCTAGAAGTGGAGTAATTACAAGTTCCTTCTCTGGTACTATCTCATCAATCCCTTGAAGTTCATCTCTTCATTTGACTATTCTTACAAAGAAATATGCCACAATGTCTTCCTTTGTGATTTTTATACTTCTTAGTTCATTTTTAAGGCTTGTTATTTGTCCAAGATTCTTGATAGTGAATAATTTTGATAAAGCCTCATACATCTCTTGAGCAGAGTCTACGTTAAATATATAGGGGATGAGGTTATCTTTTATTCCATCCACCATTAGTGTCATAGCCAATATTTCTATCTCCTTGAATTTTTCCTTTTTTACATCACTTGACTCATTAGTAGGCTTTTGTACCTTTCCCTTGACTAGATCCAGATCTTTTTCTTCTCGAGGATGAGGTTTATCCTCTTTTTCCAAGCTCTATAGTTAGATGCTCCTTCTAGCTTGTTTTCACCCTTTGTTGAGTTAGACATTGCTCTTGAAGATGATATGATTGGCTTCTTATATGTTCCCTTTGATGATCTTTATTCAAAGCTTCTTGGAACTCCTTACTACTCAATAGATCTTTGAGTTTCCTTTTTCCCTTTTCCATCTTAGCTCTGACACCATGTTAGAAAATCAAAAAGGCAGAAATATTTTCTTTATATAGATAATTACCTGTGACTTTCTTATATTTATGTTCTTCTGAATGGATTTCGGATATTCCACAGTGCTCATATTTTTGTCCTAATGATGAGTCTAGGTTCAGACTCGAAACGTCGACTATAAAATATGAGCACTATGGAATATCCGAAATCCATTCAGAAATCACACCACAGTAACCTACAATCTAAAATTTATGTTCTTCTTTTATCTTTTAATTCATCAACCAATTACCAAAACAATAGCACAATGATCATAGACACCAGATAGACGGACAGTCAAGGCAAAACCCCTATCTAGGGGAAAACCAGTAAACAACTCTTCCTTAATAATTTCACGAGATAATCCAAGACTCTTGACCTAGACACAGACTTCCTCCACACCAAGTCGGCCTTTTCTTCCTTCTGTAGATGATGACCCTTTCAACAACAACTTTGACCTAATAGCAACAACTTCGACCTAGCAGCAGCAACTTCGACCCAATAGTTAGCCCAACAAATACTTTGACCCAGCAGTTAGCCCAGCAACAACTTCGACCCAACAATACTTCGATCCTTCAGTAGTAGACCAGAGAATCCACATGTGTGAGAGAGAGATGTCCCAAAAACTTTGATCTTGACCTTTCCAGCACTGCTCCTTCTCTTGGAATTTTGCACCTTTTCTACCTCCTTCTCTTGGATATCGAACTTGTGTGTATGATGTCTCCAAATGAATTCAAACTGCTCCAATATATAGGCTTTTGGTGAGGTCGAATTACCCAATTTGAGGCCAACTTGATCTCCTTGAGGCTGACTTGTTGTGGAGGTGACAAATAGCTTATTTGACTCAATAATAAACCTTTTCATGTGATTCAAAAGCCCAAGGAGGGTCTCTTTTAATGGGCAATGGCTTTAATGACTCAGAATAAATCCTAGAAGTCCTCAATTGGGACTTTGACCTAAAATATGATGACCTATGCATGAAACCCATGCTTTAATATGTCATAATAATAATAATAATAATTTCTTTTTCATTCTTTTGATAAATACATTTCATTATGACTCAAATACAATTTATGAACACTGGACCTAGTTACATTCTTCAACATATTCTACCATTATTCTCTAGAGAACTAATGAGTATAGGAAAAGAAAAAATATTCTATTGTATAAGGAATTAGAGCTCAAATATATATAAGGATTTGTTCACCCATCCATTTGCAACTTGCATTGAAATGGTTGATTAATGGAAGACCTTATGAGTAAGATATCTCCAAGGTTTTGATGATAAGGTGTATTGTGTAAGTTGTTGTTTCAGTTATGTTAATTTCTACATTGTGGATATAGGTTATAGGGTGCCAATTTGGACGATACAGTTTTGCAGGGAATGAATGACAAAGGCAAGTGAGGCAATAAGCAAAGAACCGCACTACATTTGAGAAGCATGTCGTGATGAGATAAAACCATAAACATAGTCCTTGTGCCATTTACCTTCAAGATCACAACATTACACGTGATGCTTTTAAGTATAAGGTGTTTTTGAGACAATCTATGGTAGAGGCCACCTCATTTTTGCTTTGAGTGGTGGATCCTAATTAACCATCTCCCTCATAACATTGTAAAATTTTAACCACCAAAACTTAAGGATGCAATAACAAACATCCTTAGATCGTTTGTTCACCCTAAGTCTAAGTCTACTATTGAACGAAGTTAAGGTGTGTAGAAAACATCATATCGCTGCCTATATACCCTTGATTTTCCCTCTTGATATTGCTTGAATGACTTCATATCCCAAAGGCATAAGGCACTTGACTCCCTTCCACTCGTCACACCAAGCCATTTTCATCATTCATTTCATTTTCACTAGGTTCTCATTACTGCATGAAATGAGCCTAGTTAGGCATTGTGGTTGGCACAAGGCATAAGGTAAAATCTGATTTGCATTCTATTTTTGGTATGGGGCCTTTTACATCACTACTTAGGTGGAGGCTTGGCAAAGTAATGTTTGTGTGTTTGCTTCCCAAACTACGTATGCCAAAAGCCTATTGGAGAAGCCCAGAATGATGAATTGTCAAATAGCATCTGCACCTATTGATGTTGGGTTGAAACTTTGAGCACATCCAACTTAAAACTGGCTAATGACTCAGTGTACACATAGTTGGTGAACAGCCTAGTGTATCTAACAATAATCGTGCTAGACTTGAGTTTTGTGAACAACTATATTTCTAGAATTATGACTACTCCTAAGGCTAACCATAGGGTGGAAGCAAAGAGAACTCTATGGAGAAGTAAAAGGTACATTTGATTTTAGGATCCTATATGGCAAAGAGGATTTATAGTTGCCAAGGCATGGAGATTCAAGTTCGACAAGATCAGTGGATGAAAGGAAGACCACAACAAGATATGTTTTTAGCCTCACATAGGTGCAATCTCTTAGTTGTGCAAGAAGCAATATGCAATCTCACTTTCCTCCCCTGAAGCATAGTACAAGAAAGTGGTGATCACATTATTCTAAAGCCAAGAACAAATCATGTTTTCCATGAGCATAAAAAGCTATAATGTCACTATATTTAGCACATCTTGTGGACATTAGAGAAATTGAATTGAGTTATTGTGCAACACGAGAGACCAATAATAATTTTATCAATACTTTGAATCCATATAGTTTATAAAATTTAGGGATATGTTTGGTGTGTAGTCTGTAGAAAAATTATGATTTGCACCCTTAGCCCAGTTTACAAGTTTGCATGTGTTGTTTAGGCCCAACCCACATGTTTTGTCACGCTGATATAAATTTCAGAATGCATTAATTGTAAACATTCAAAGAGTACTTCTACTATTTTTCACTTTTCCTATCAACTGAAATTAATACAAAATTTAGGCAAACATTCAAGCATGTGAGACACTAGTTTTTGGTCTATGTGACCCCAGAAAAACCCTACAGCCTCTTGGGGAAAACCAGTGTTCAAAGGAGGATTTTATTGCTTGAGAAAATTAGTCTAAGTACATAAATAAATCACAGTACTTATTACCGTTAGCAGTTGAAGCTTGAAATGCAAATCTAGAAATTTGTGCCCACTAATAATTTTTAGATTTTCACAAAATAGATGCCCATAAATTTTCTACACTTTCCCACAGCTCAGCTCCTCTATTTTTGTGCCAGAATTCTACGTCAAAAAAAAAAGCTGAAGTTTGCCTTGTTTTCTATGCAAAAAGGTTGGTTGTACCTCCTCGAAATTCATGTCAAACAAAAAACCTCCTCGATTTTCACACTACCTGGAACAGACTTCCTGAAATTTATGCCTCAAATTTCAGACCTGAACTAAGTTGATTCTTCCTCGAAATTCATGTTGCCTCTTCCTCAAAATGTGTACATCTATTTGTAATTTTGTACAGTCTCCTCCTTGGAATTTGAGACCCTTTTTCTTAGATGTAAATTCCCTCCTCCTTTGTGAAGTTTCTTCTCCTCTCATCTCTTCCCCTCATGCTCTCTCTCTCAAGTGCAAAGTGAAGAATCAACCTCTCTTTTCTACTTTTGTCTCTTAACAAAGATTGAATCTCTAAACCTAGGATCAAATGGATGAGATTTAATCTCCAAATCTCAAGATGTGTGATTGAGATCAATTCTCCCAAATGACCCCTCTCACACATTGGCCCCATTACTTAAAAGCCTCCTAGTACCTTTTTCAAGTAGTGTACATTTTTCTATTTTTCTCATAAAGTGATTTTTCACCTCACTTTAACATTAGAAAAGTACACTTAGTACTTTACACAAAAATTCACTTTATAAAGTACGAGTGACTTTAATATTAAAAAAGTACATGGTACAACACTTTTAAGTACCTTTTCCACCCATGACATTAATATAACTCGTAAATGTCACCAGAGAAAAGTAATTAATGCGTCTACTAGGCTAAAAGGGATAAATGCCTAGTAACACCTCTCCTTGGTACTATTTCCAACATAGTCCAATATGACCAATAAAAGAGGCTGCTAGAATAAATGTTTATAATGATCATATCTTGAGAGTTCTGTTAATTAATGTTTGCAGTTTTGTTCTAATATCACTTTATGTCATAAAGTTATGATGAGGTCATGACATAATTGTGATTCATGTCCTACTACCTAGATTAAGTCACGTGATTAATATTAGTTTATTCGATGTTACATAACTCACCATTATGTGCACCTTTCCTATCCTCTGTATTACATTATTGAATAAAATTAGTGAAATATTATTCTCTCCCTTATTTGTATCACACTATCAATTGAAGTATTTGCATGAAACTCAGACAACATGGAGAGAGAGAGAGAGTGAGTTGTCAAACTATTCAATTCATATGTTCCCACCAAGTATATATAGAATACTAAAAACTAAAAACACTGGGGAGTGCAACCACCCATCAAAGTTATCAAACCTGAACTTAGACACGGCCTTCAGGGTTCAACTTAGTGGCCTCAAAACTCAGTGTTCCACTCTTGACTCAACAAAATAAAAAATACATAAAATATCATAAATTCAAATTAGAAAACATTCTTCCATGCATGTCATTGCTATGAACAATTAGAAACTAAATATTGTAAGTTTACTTATCTATATTTCATGTAAAGGGATAATGGGGAAAATCACATGAACATACATAAAGTATAGATTGTGTTATGTAAAATTGAAATTTTGGTTCATAGTACATAAGCATTGAAGCTCTAGAAAGCGTATCTAGTCCAAAATATCCAAATTAAGCATTTTTTTTATAATTAACATCCACTAAGACCAAATATGGTCTATCGAACCTCAACAAGGTAAGAGATTATAGGGAATTTTTTAGAATTTTCTCTCTACACACAAAAGGCATTGAGAGAAACAATCCAAGATCACCATAGTTTTGTTGCCTTAAAAGGTCGAGAAGGTTGGTAGTGTGACAAATATTTTATAATTTAGATCTAATCTAAGTATAAACAGGGCAATCTAAGAAAAAGTGTTTTTAATCTTTGTTGGGTCTCCAAAATGTCTTTTCATCCTCTTTTCATTCACTTTTAATCCTATTCCAATATCTTATTACCTTACATTAAGACCATTTTTATGATTATGTATGGGTTTAGACTTATTATTTTCCAAAGCATTTATTTTAGTATTTTGAGTGAATTATGATTAAATATTAGAAAAATAACATGTTTTCACTTATATCTAAAAGTTGGATGAGAGTTTTGTAATGTTTATAGGCATATTTGAAGACTCTGGTAAAGTCATATTTGACCACTTAGCCTCACATTCGAATTTCCTCTTCAACCCTTGAAGCTTTGAGGAAGATTTGAGATAATCATTCAAACACATTTGATGGAAAAGAATCATGAAAGTTTTGATAAGATTTCTTATCAAATATTTTATAGATTTGTGAGAGGATATGAAGAGATATTAATTGCTAGATATCAACACATGGTTGTAACCACATGAGACATTTGTGGATCTAAGAGAGATTTGTGGATTTACATTTATCAATTAGTTATCCTAGTTTTTGTATAAATGGGAATCCCTTCTTCATTCAAAAGGAGGAACTTTTGGAGCATAAATCCAAACTATGATGGAATAAAATACATTTCGTAAGTTCTTGTATTATTTAGTTTATAGCTTTATATTCTTCTTTTGTTATAAGACGTAGTTTTATAATTCATGTAGTTTTATATTCTTTTTTTGTTATAAGACTAGTTTTATAATCTATGTAGTTTAAATTAATTTATTTTACAGATCAGCAGTAGCACTTTGCTTAGCGTTGCAAGTGTGAGCCTTCAGCATTTGATCAAAGATGGCGATCTAGATCAGAAGCAATTTTCGTGCAGTCAACTTCTGACATAGTTTTTTGGTAAACTAAGACAGATCTCGAAAAACTAAAACATGGGTTTTGAGCAGAATGAGCCCATTTAGATGAATCATCAGAATTTCTTCAATCCAATGCAGGGTTTTGGAGCTATTCGTGGATCTTTCAAATGGATTTTTTCATATTTCAAGTTGCAGCCAGCGAATTTAACGATAGGAGAGAATTTGAACTATCCATCAAATTAAAGAAGAAATCACTCATGTTGAACCTAAATCAATCTAGTTGTTGAATTCATCACACACAATTCTCTAACAATTCTCTGATCTTTTTAGTTAAAAAATAATTTACATTACCGTCATCACTTAGTCCAGGATTTGATTTATTTACATTTCAATGCCTCTACATTCCTGTCATTTAATTCCTTGCACGTGTGAATAGCACAACAGGTGACCAGAACTCTATAAGTGACTAGATACTAATGATTGTAGTAACAACTCTATTTTATATCCAAAATGATCATACTGAGTAGAATAGATTTACCTACTTTCATAGACTAAATTTCTATTGCTTTCCTAGATTAGATTCACATGCTTTCATAGATTAAGTTTCCACGCATTCCTAGATTAGATTTACATGCTTTCATAGATTTTGCGAATAAACTGGTTTTCACAACAGGACTTTTTCTTGTTGTCTTTTCTCTTTGCTTTTTGATGTAATATTTTTTTATTTATCCTCCTCTACTTGAAAAAGGAAATGTCTTTCAAGTATAGGAATACACACACCAAGACGTCCCCCTGCCCCCCTTGAATTTCCTTAAAATTTAAGGGTGCTCCCACATGTCTCCCCTGTGCATTTCCCCATTCCTGCGTCTCCTCGTCCTGGAAACTTGGTGGAACATTGGTCCTAAGCAATGTCACCCTTGTATAAGAGAGTTAAGAAATTTTCAAACTTCGGCCTTACCATGTGTAATGACTTCTACAATCTAAATATGTCTATTGCAATAGAGCAGATTATGCACCTAGTGAAATCATGTATCATCTGATAGGGCATTGACTTCAACAAGGAATGTGCTTTACAAAGCAAAGAGAAACATGGAAACAAGGTATATGCTAACAAAATTAAGAAGCCAACTTACCTTCTATGATTCTCTAAATGCAATTATATCACAATATAGGACTTTCATTCTAAGTTGCATGGTACGGAATAGCATGTGTGATCCTGAAATGAGGGAATGCACTGGAACACGTTGACCAATTAGGATGGGATATATTATTTATATATTATATTATATTATTTATATTTATACACTCTGAAACCTTGAAAGAAAGCATTTAAGTTTTAACGTTATAATTTAGAATACATATACAAATTCATGAATAAATGAGTAAGTGTCGAGGTCCAAGAAAATCATGCTATAAAAAATACCTTCATATTGTTGAAATCATTGCTTATATTGGGATTCTCATCATCAATATTACCCTCTAAGCATTAAAATGAGATAGAAAAAGCTTAACATGTCGAATCTAGATTTTGTTGAAGTGATGGGTATACTTTTGCTAGGGTCATGATACAAGGGTTCAACAATCAATGCCATTGATATTAAGGTACATAGAGGGCTTGGTGCTCTTAATTAAATGCTAGTTCCATAAATGACAAACTCCAAAAAAGTGAAACGCGACTAGTACAGAGGGGTCCCATGTTTCCTACAACTTAGCTTTCATTTTAAAAGTTTTGTCAAAGTAAATATCTTTCAATATTTAGAAACAGCTGTGACGCCAGTGGAGCATCTTGGCCTGTGACACCGCATTCCTAATCTCACATATGCCGCTACTCTCATATGTGATATCATAATATTATTATATCTTTCATATTATTATACATATGCATGTTATAACGAGGGAATGACGATGGGATCCCATTGCCAACTCAGTTCACAATGCCTGCTAGGCCTCCCAAATAATTTCTATGCCTCTAATTTCATCTTTCAATGTAATTCCTATAGCCCTAAGCAATGTCACCCTTGTACAAGAGAGTTCAGAAAATTTCAAACTTCAACCGTAACATGTGTAATGACTTCTACGATCTAAATATGTCTGTTGCAATAGAGAAGATTATGCGCGTTGTGAAACCATGTATCGTCTGAAAGGGAATTGACTTCAACAAGGAATGTGCCTTACAAGTCAAAAAGAAACATGGAAACAGCAAGTATATGCTAACAAATTAAAAAGCCAACTTACCTATGAGGATGACCGGCCCAGTCCATGATTTTCTTTTTAACCTGCAAATCAAAACAACATAAAGTAAAACCTTAGAAGAGCAGATTCTGCACATTGAAATTGACAAAACAACATAATTCCCTGGCCATTATTCAAGTGGGTACACTCGAGTACATTCGACTCTAAAATAAATTTCACTTCTTACATGACATCACCTTGGGGTCTCGCATTGCCTGCTTCGTTCTTTCCCGTATCAGTGCAACAGTTTCTGTAGTACAACAACAACCATTAATATTTTGTAACAGCGTATGACATAATCTTTTATCGAATAACATACTGGTTATATCCAGACAACTCACAATATAACTCAATGCCAACAAATACTCAGTAGCATCTAACTAGAGAAGTCAAACATACTCTCTTAGAACATAAAATACAATGAAACCTCTTGAGTGATTGTCCAGATAAATTTGTGCCTGATAAAGTAAGATTAGACGGAAAACCTGGTGTGAGCTAAACAGAAGTCATCTTGGCATTTGAATCAGAGCTTTCAGAAGTGTCAGGCCCAAACAAAAAATGTTATGCAGATAGGTGCTTTTACTGATATCTCAGTTCATCTTCAAATTTTGCTTTTATGAACTTCGTGTATAGAACTTCTTGCGAGGATACATGGGACTCAATTTTAACAGTAATATGATTTTCGAGTCTCTACGCATGACAATCCTTTGTAAATCAAATATTACAAAGTAATTGGTATCTCTATATCTCATATGTATCATTAATTACCCCAGGAAAAACAGAACCCATTCTCATGGCATGACCCTTACATAAACGAAACTAACTACATAAATACTATACATACACATCCTGTAAATCTGATGTCTGTGGGAATTTACCTGGGCTGTGCTTCCTGCCTTTGTTCCAGGGTACTTTTCCTTTATTGGCTTTACTGATTCTCAATCTCCATTGGTCCTTCTTGGAAGGCATTTCTTTCGTATCATCTATACAGATTCTATCTAATCCACTCTGTACTCTGCTGTCTATATTTACATTCTCTTCAAATACAGGACGGACATTCTCTACTGGTGAAATCATCGCCACAGCTTTGATCACAATGGATCCCAGTATTATCAAATGTCTGGATTTGGAAGCTCCTCCGCTGGAAAGCTGCAGTCCAGTCTTCCATCTTGAAGATAGTTTATTGTTTTTAATGCGAACGAAGTTTGCTAAATTTCTTCCATGGGACGATGGAGACAACCACTCCACAACAACGCCAGACGGCAAAGATGACTGCAATGTAATGGTATCTGTCCAACAAACAAATGGAATTTTTTCCTCCAGATCAGGGATTTTGTTTTCGAACAAAATAAAACCAATGAATTCTTAAAGAAAAACATTTATATTTCGCTTCGCAAAAGATGAAAGAAAGCTGCAAGGTGCACTCTGCAACCCTCGTGAGGCTGGGAGATCCATTAATTTTCCATATGTGCACACCCGAACCACCGCGGTGTGTCTGATGGTGAGTTGAATTTATACCAATGCACTGAACATGGACACCCACCCGGCACAATATGAGCTTGAAACCCCAGCTAATACGGTATCTAAGTCGCATTTGTGAGTTCAAACGAATAACCCACAAAACAAATTTTGGGATTCAGCTGGGCAATCTTGAAGTCATATTGTCAATTGGGATTATCTTATGGTTGGGCAGTTGTTATCTTAGCTGCTTGCGTTCAAATCTCTAGGTTCAAATTTCTGTTAGCTATCATCAATTATAATGTCTGTCTGGATAATTATTGTTGTAATGGCTATGAATATTATTGTATTATTTTTTATGTTAATAACTATAAATATTGTTGTATTGATTTTGAAGCCTGTGAATGTACATTTAAAGCCGAATATACCTGTAACCAGAATTGGCATAGCTTGGTACCAAGCTTCACTCTAGCCCTCAGTTTGAAAAAAAAACAAGCTCAAATATTAATATGACTATAATTGCTACCATGAAACTGAGGCAGATAATAAATGCAGAAAGAGGGAGAAACATGGCTGACCTGATAAAGGCATGAGGCAATCGAAACACCCCAACCAGAGCTCATTGACCACCCATTGACCACCCTCTCCGAAGATCAAAGTAAAGGCTTCTCTTTGGGCTAATGTGAGAATGTATGCTTAAACGAATGCCAGGTATTTTGCTAAGCTAAGCCCCCCAACGGCCATGGAAATATGACGACCTTTGTGGTCTTCGTGTGCAGCACAAATCCAGCGAAGAGAGTACCAGGCAGCTGGATGAGTGGAGAACCACATAAACAAGCGTGCAAGGGATAAATCGAAGAAAAAACGGGCGAGAAAAAGCACATATAGGGTGCTATATATCTGTGCTTTTAAAAATGAAATTAAAAAGGGTTCTAGGTTTTGTCCAAATCATATCTTCACCCGTTGCGAAGCCTATGGATGCGATGAACATGGACTCCAAAATTATTCAAATTTTAGAAAGCTTATGGCCATTTCCTCGTTCTATTTTGCGTTGGAAGGAAGGTGTGTGAAAGTATATTGTTGGGTATATTTATTGGGTGTTTTATTTAACCATCATGTATGTTAAGTTTAAATTTTGCATGTTATTGGTATCGGTATTTAATGTTTAAAATTTAAATAAGTTTGCAAATTATTATATATAAACTAAGTTTTATTTTTAATAACGATGATGAGTGAGTTTTTATTTGTGGATAGAGTTGTCATTATTATTTATTTGATAATATTATTGATTTGGCAACTAGATAGGATAAGTTTTCTCACTATTTAAATTATATATATTATGACTCATTTAGTAATATTAAAAAATTAATTAGAAGTTAGAACTATTATGTGGTTGGAGTTAGAAGGCAATGTTCATTACATTTGGAAGTAGAAGCCTTTGTTGCATTTTCATGGAATTATCATAATGGCACTTTTTCAGATACATTTTAATAAGAATTTTTTCAACAATAAAAAAATTATGATCGTAATGAATACTCTTTATTAATCAAGACATAATCAAAATTAAAAAGGGTGGCTAGATTGGTTAGACATATGTGTTGCAAGTTAGTTAGTTATATATATAACTTTAATGACAAACAAAAGTAGATATAAAACATCATGCAAAAATATTTTTCAAAAGAAACCCATTATAAAAATAAAAATATTTAATAGGTAAAAGTGCTTGTGAAATTTATACACTAAGTGCAACTACTATTACTAATTTGGAGCATATGTTAATGGTTATAAATTCAAGTTAACCATCCACATATTTTTAAATGATTTTCCAAAAAAGAAATTTTATAGGTTGAAATAAAATTTTATAAAAACTAAGATCTTAAAGTTCTTTTCATTGAGTATCTTTTTATCGAGCTTAATTGTCTTTTAAATTTAACCATTGGTCAAGAAGTTCCCTAATCATATTTTAACATCATATGTTTTGGATTAGATAAACATGACATTTACTTTAACCATCAACAAAGGTCGCTCTTTAATTGGTGAGGAAATCCAGTTGGTGGACTACTCAAACTATTCATTATCAAAAGATCAATATTTATACAATAATCTCTCATGTGCTCCTCATTTCAGTATGTGGATGGTCATTGTGGTTATCTTTTAAGTTACTGCATGGTAGACACGATGTATGTTAATCCATCTTGCTCACTTGTATTTGACAACTCTTTACAAGATCTGGTAGGATAGGATTCCCTGATCAATGAATCTACCTCCAAATCACAACTTTCTCATGCAGACATAGTGGGATATATTAATGCACTTCCTAATATTCACATCCATCCTCATAACTCTTCGACTTTAGACGATGCTTCAATTCACAGTTTAATGCTCCAATATCACATTTCACAGGTCAAGGTGGTAGGTTCACTCGTTCAAACATCGATTTGGATGAACTTTAGGGGCCTATGCCCGGTTCTTCATCACCACAAAAAGGTTGAAAGTGGAAAAGAACCATTTTCTCTCATGGTCATGGTGTTTCAATGGTGGTGGGTAGTAATTTATAGTTGGACTAAGTCATGGATCTGCTACAAAAAATCCTAGTTGGTAAGTACTTTGGGTGCAAAGTATATATGAGATAGATAGTTTCTTGGTTATAACAAAATTGGAGCCCTCCCATGGGTTACATCCCCATATACCATTGTCTATTGAGGGGTCAATATGGGTTTGTTTTTAGGAATGGGGATGATATGCATAAGATCTTTTTGCAAAGGTGGTTCGTAGACCACAGTATGCGAGGGTTGAAATTGTGGAATCCCTCTTCGATGTTCATTCTACCATGGATGCAAGTATTCCAAATTGGGATAACCTGCCCAATCTAACATTAGAGTTATGGAATAAGACAATCTTTAAGGTTATTATGATTTTATTAGTAAGTTTATCATGGGTAACTTGGAGTTCAAGGATAACAATCTTCGTAGTCTGGCTAACATTTTGGTTGAGATAGATGTTATATAGGGTCTATTTAAGACCATTCAATTTGTAAATGGAGGCATTTCCTTCATGTAAACATTGAACCATTTGGATATCCTTGTTATATGTTATAGATGTCATGCAACCATACATTTTATAGTGGGTTGTCATCTTTCTTACTCTCCATGAAAACAAGTTGTGCCTTTGAATACAAAGGTTGGTGGGTCATTGGAGGAAAGGGTGAATACTCCACATGATCAAATGCCAAAGATACTTGTCGACTCTTATATGATCATTACATGCAGCGCTAGATTTTTGAAGCACTTAGACTTGAACAAAAATGAAATTTCAAGATTGGATTAGGCACTAACATCTCTTATCGAGAATCATCAAGTGAACCTAATCAATAGGGGTATTTTAGTTCCTTATTCCACGAATACAATGGAGTTGGTGTAGGAGAAGGTCCAACAAAATGTGTTGTGTGAAAATTTAGACTTGACAAAGTCACGATAAGAAATACTTGAAAAACTCTGGGAGTCAACTTCTCAGTCAAAAATTTCTACGGGTAAGGAAACGTTCACAATTATGATAAAGGAGTTACGCTTCCCTCCCTTGTTCTTCCTTTGACTACTCATCCCTTGAATACTTGTGTCACTTTGTCATTTTGAGTGTCAACACCTATCCCAGTTATAGGGGCGACGATCAGTGTGCCCCTTTCAAAAGTTCCATCCATTATTCTCTCTTGTCCATCTAACCCCTCTACTTCAATTATACAAGAACCTTACATCTTTAGATGTTGATAGTCCACTTGGTCTTTAGGGGCTTATGGTTAAATTTTCCCTTGGACAGATGGTCTAATAAGGTAGGTTAGACGTCAGTTATTCACATTGCACAAGAAATAGCATTGAATGAGATTCTTTAGGGTAGACAAAGTATAATATCCAGGGTCCTTATAGCCATGAAGACCTTGACAAATGTTCCCCCATGAAAAACTTGTCTATGAATGTGAGTGGGTTGGGAGGGAAGCCTGAAATTCTATCGTTAAATAGGTTATTAGAATCTGATTCTATGAACAATTTGTTTCTTTGAGAAACTATGGCGCATGCAATACTACATTTGGGCGGAAATTTCGATGGAACGAATAAAATCAGAAAAAGTGTCAAAAGTTAAATGTCTTTTTCGTTTTTTTTTTTTGTTGACAAATGTTCCCCCATGAAAAACTTGTCTATGAATGCGAGTGGGTTGGGAGGGAAGCCTGAAATTTCATCGTTAAATAGGTTATTAGAATTTGATTCTATGAGCAATTTATTTCTTTGAGAAACTATGGCGCATGCACTACTACATTTGGGTGCAAATTTCGACGGAACGAATAAAATCAGAAAAAGTGTCAGAAGTTGTTATTATTTTATTATTATTTTTTATTATTATATATTTTTTTTTTTTTTTTTTATTTTTTTTTTTTTTTTTTTTTTTTTTTAATCGACGGGCTTGTTAAATTTGAGGGAGTTCTTAATGGTCAACTTATTCAACGAAATTTTCTATTTCTCGTCAATTATCGACATTTTCTATTAATCCCTCATGTGTCAAAATATCTGACGAAGTTCTTTTTTACCACCGACATTATCGGCTCTATCCAATATGACAATGTGTAGTCCACTTTTCGACACAATGGCATAAGTTTGCACTAAGTTTCAATTCCACATTAATTGGCTCTTCCGTTGGACTGTTCTAATTGGCACCGTTTCATTGAGTTTTATACTTAATTTCAATATAAATTTATTTATAATTATATATATTTTATTAATATTAATTAATGTTTTTATATTATATTTATCAATATATTATATCATAATATATTATATAATATTAATATTTATTATTATATTTTTATTATTTGTTATTAGATAGATGATGACATTATATATGTTTGTTGGTGTGTGTGTGTTGTGTGTGTTAACATCAATAATTTTTGACATAGTTGTTATATGTATTAATTGTAATTGTTTTGAAAGGTTGTAGGCTTATTTGGAGGTTAATTTTTAGTAAAATCATCACTAAAAGTTTGGTGACAAAAAATGTCACATAACATTCCTCAAGGAGACCAAGGATACGTGGGATTGGCATCGGGGGCTTCTAAGGATTGAAGATGTTATTACCCTTGTAGAAATTGCAAGGGCTTGAGGCCAGGGAGAATTCTGATAGAATTAGCTAAAAAGCATTGTAGAGAATATGGACACGCTGAAGGAGGACATGAATATCATCCATTTGTAAGTTATTCATTATTATGTCTTTGTATTGTAGATTGTTTTTGTAAATGTTTATATGTATATTGTATTTTAGATTGTATGTCATTGTATTGTAAATTGTATTGTCTTTCTATTGTAAATGTATTTTATAATATTCTTTTGGAAGGTGTTTGACCTATGTTGTCATCTTCATGTGGACCAGAAAATATTATTTGAATATTTTCGTTAGGGTTGATTAAGGGGTTCATTACGTATGGGCTTAGGGATAAGGAGTTATTGCTTAAGTGTTTAGCGATTAGGGATTAAGGGCTTAAGGGGATGTTATTAGGGTGTTAGGGGGTTAATTAGGACCTAAAGGATTTAGAGGTTACGGTAAAAAACTAAGTCTATTAAGAAAAAATATGATACAGCAAGAAGTTACAGCCAAGAGGAGCAAGAGCGTAGGCAGTCGGAAATGATAGTCTTTCCACCTCGGCTCCTAGAAGAAGAGAGAAGAGAAAAGAGCTGAGCAGGAAGAAACTGGAAGAACAGGGGAGCTAAAGCAAAGCATAGGATTCTACCCAACATGGGAAGAGTCAACTATGCGACATTTTTTCCCTTTCTTTTTACCAACTTTGATCCATTCAGGAGGGCACTGCTGAACTGGCAAGATTTGCAAACTGGGGTGGGCTGACTGAGGGGTTTCCTTATCTAAATCCGAGGTAGAGGATTCATGAAATCTTTTCTGAGAGACTGGCTGGACGGACAAATTTTTAGGCTCAGCCGAGGGCGGATCCTGTGCCATCTTTGCAGCCATTCCTTCATCACACTCCTCCTCTTCATCCGAGCTGAAATCAAAATCGTCCATGGGGGATTATTAATAAGTTTTTAAAGTATATTATGAGCATAATTTAAAAGATGGGCATAGTTAATACATTTTTATAGGATAGAGAAAATATTTTTTTAATATTTGTAATTTAATTTTAGGAAGGACAAAATAATAAATACAAATATCATTAAATTTTATTTAAGTAAAAAAATGATTAACATAAAATTATTATAGAGAAAGATGATTGGATAAAGATAAAAGGAGTCATTTTCGTAATTTAGGTAAGATGATAATTAATAAAAAAACCAT
This sequence comes from Pinus taeda, assembly GCA_000404065.3. Classification (NCBI taxonomy): domain Eukaryota; kingdom Viridiplantae; phylum Streptophyta; class Pinopsida; order Pinales; family Pinaceae; genus Pinus; species Pinus taeda. The sequence goes on from APFE031623863.1 coordinate 46,412, forward strand.
TTTTTACGAAAAAATTATATAACAAAAATTTACTTTATTTATTAAAAAGTTTAAATTTATAAATCACAAATTATTAAAGTGTTATGTTTCTAACCACAATCTATTTCATCTATAAAAGAGACTCTTTCTCTTTTTTTAAGGAAAAAGGTATACGACGGAACATTACACTTGTTGTTTCAAAATGTTTTAGGTGACAATGAACTTTTTAAGCTTAAGTGATATAGAGCAAAGAATTCTCTATATAAAGTCTCTTTTTGTGTTAAGTAAAGGGTCTCAATTGTTGTAAATTGTGATAAAACTAATTGAAGTAATATCAAAGCTATAATCTTTTTAGCAAAAAGATAGATTAATGAAATATTTGATAAAAAATCAATGGCTATTTTTTCCAAATTTTTCTTACTATTATCACTCATGCAAGGTAGAACATTCCATTTTGAATGTCCTTTGAAGTAGGCACAATGTTTTTATTCTATAACATTCACGTACCACTAAGTACAAAGGAGTGAGTTTTTTACATTTTGATCAAATCAAATAAGTATTCAAAAAGAAATAATACCCCATTTCGTGTAGAAGGAGAGATATTTGACGTCGTGCCTAGTAAAAAAGGGTTTCCTAAAAAGAAGTCTTTAGTGGGTTCCCTACCACTTGCCTAAAGAAAAAAGCACACTTCCTTTATGTAAGCTTAAACAAGCATAGCATTGTCCATCAAGATAGTGCTTGTGCAATGTTCAACTCATGTCGATAGTCAGTGCACACTTTTGTTGACAATCTCCATCACTTTGGTTGCGTTTGTACTTCCATTTTGGTGAGTTTTCTCAACTATCGTCTTTTGCACACTTTCGCTTTCACTAGTGTCACTTTCACATTCGCAACTATCGTTTTGGCTTGCTTTCACTTTAATAAGTCGTGTTTTCATGTTATCTTCGCTCTGACATGTGTCGCTTCCAAGGTCAATTGCATGTCAACATGCCGTTTCCATGTCTTCTTACAATCGCATGTGTCACTTTTAAGTATGTTCATCCCTATATGTGTCTCACCCTTGCACATCACGAGAGTTAGTTCTGGTGCACTTCTCTACATTAAACGCTCTTACGTATCATTAGAACATGTGTCAAACACATTCCTACAACTCACACGTGTTGGTTGTTCCTAAAAAATTTCAACATAATCTTAAACATCTTGTTAAATTGCATAAGCTTCATGATTGCTTTGATTTGTTGTATTTGTTTCTTGCTCCCACCCAAGCTTATGGTTGCTTGCCCATCCTCTTAAAAATTCTAGTCTCTAAGTGAACTTAAGAAAGAATATGGAATTATAATGATGAATGCAAAATAAAATCAATATGTTTTTTATTATGGTTGTGACTATATATCTTAGAAAGTGTCTCACTTCCTACATGTTAAGAAAAGTAGCATCTTTCTTATATTTTTTCAACATATTCTTAAATATCTTGATAAATTGCACAAGCATCATCATTTGATTTGTTGTCTTTGTTTCTGGTCTCAACTTAGTTGTCTTTCTTATTTGCTTTGTTGTCTTCTGTTTTCCTTAATATTTTATATTGTAGTTTGTTTATCACGTTTTCAATTTCTCTCTCTCTCTCATCTCTCTCTCTTCTCTCATCTCTCTCTTCATATTATATAATATATTTATTATATTACTTTTGATTGTAATTGTATAGTATGGGCCCCTATAGGCATTGGCTCGATGAGGAAGGTGGTTTAGTACAAGCTCCTGTTACAAGAACTAGGAACGATAATATTTGAGGGATCAAGCTAATGATCTTATGGAAGAAGATAATAATGTTGATAACATAGTTGAAGAAGATGGGACAAATAGATTGATCCAAGAGACATTTAATAATGTTGGAATGGATGATGATGGCAACCAGTATGATGACCGTGCTTTTGATATACATATACTTGAGAGGGAAACTAAACCTCTTTATGAAGGCTCAAAAACATCTCTTCTCTACGTTGTATTGTTGTTGGTCAATGTAAATGTGGTGAATGGTTTTCCAAACACATGTGTGACACAACTCCTAAGGTATGTAATATATTTTGTGACATTTAGTAATATATACGTGATAAAGCAATTTTATTTTTTTTAATCTCGACGCATGTCAAATATTTGACGAAAGTTCTTTAATGGTCAAATATTCAACGAAATTTCTTTTCTCGTCGATTATCAGACATTTTTCCTATAATCCCTCTTGTCGTCAAATATCCGACAGAAGTTCTTTTACCATCAAATATTCGACACTCTATCCAATATGACAATGTGTAGTCCAATTTCTAACAAATGGCAAATAACAATTGCATAAAGATCAATTCCACCATTAATAGATTTTTCCGTTGACAATGTCTAACATGGGATCGCTTTACATTGAGTTTAATTAATTAAAATAAATATAACATTAATATTTTTTTTTAACAAGTTCGGCTGCTATATTAGATTCTGAAAGGGTTAAGGGAGTTCAGTCTCCTCAGATACATGAGATGCCATTGGTTGTCCTGATCAAGAGGTTTACAAAACAGAGCTACCTCCTTGATCCTTGTTTTACTATTTTTACTACGGCCTATTACTGTGCTACTATAGCTTCTTATAAATGTAAATAACAAAAAGAGACATTTCCAAAACATTTAGTCTATCATAATATGCTGGATTTGTCTGGCTGTAGATTCTTCCGGCTGGTTGTCTTTTGCTTCCTGCTTGACACTAGATGAGCTGGTTGCTACTACATTTCTTTTCTCCATCATGAACTGTAGGATAGAGATGGATTCTTCCGCGTGTGCACAACGGTTAGATAGCTGCCGAAACTGCTCTTGAAGAGAAGATACTCTATGCATGAACAGTTGGATCTCTGCCTTGTATTTGTCATTCATGAGGTGGTTTTGATCTTCTATTCTTCGGTCCTGTTCTTCAAGGCGGCGATTCTGTTCTTCCAATCTCGATTCCAGGAGCCTATGCTTCTCATCCAGGACAGTCTGTTGCGTTCTGATCTCCTCCAATTCGGCCTGCAAGTCTGCACAATGCAGGCAGTCCTCGCTGCGAGCCATTTTTGGTGTGAAGATGTGGTAGGTAAGAGGATTGTGAACGTTATGAGGTGGGAGGGCAGATTCAAACAGATTATAATAGGCGGGAGCGTTAAGAGAGAAATCAATGCAGCAGCTTGTCCACTCTGTTTTGTCAGCAAAGGAAGAGCTCAGTCTGAATAAATGACAGAGGGTTGGGGCGGAGAAAGCTATTAAGCTTGGGAGAGCTCGCTGTGGTGAAGGGAGGAACGGGTGGGCAAGGAGGTGAGCAACGATTCTAAGACTCCGGCCAGTGACAGGCCTGAGAGAAACAAATATGCACGTGGTTAACAGGAGATAAGAAATAATTAATGAGAACAATACCAGAACAGGAGCAAGCCGAGCAAGTGAAGGTGCCTTCAGGTCGCTCAGGAAAGGCGTGCGCGCTCCAAGATAGCTCTTTCTCTCAGAGTCTTTGATGCCGAGCAGATAATGCAGAATGCTAAGATGAGGGTGGAAAGGGGATTTTATAAGCTGTAACGGGCAAGGATCAAAGGAAGGGTGGTTCACGGGAAGAGCGCGTATCTGAACTAAATCACTCATCCCTGTTCCATATCTGCTTCCGCCGGCGTTGAAATGATTGTTATTGCTTGGTGTAGAGTGATTCTGGATTTCAACATTGAGTTTGCAGGGAGGCGTCCTGTTCATCGAGTGCTTTTTGCCTTCGCACACTTGTTTGACTGAGTTATGCGAGGCGTTGTACATATAGTCCTTGTTCATGGTATGAGTTGGTGACTATCGACGGCGTTGCATCTTAGAGCACCCGTCGGCCTTCCACATGCACTATTAGCTCTGATATCTGCCTGCTTGTTTAAGGTCCGGAGAATGTGATAGAACTTTATATCTTCAAAATTTCGAAGGAGGATCTTGTTGCGGTTTATAATCTGTTGAAGATTGCAATTAGGTGAACTCTGATTTTGGACCATTAGGCGGGTGATTATTGCAGAATCACCAAATATCACAGCCCTTCTAATTCCCAATTTTTTTAGTTGAAGAAGTCCTTGATATAAGGCCAATGCCTCAGCATTATTATTTGTTCTTTTCCCTAGACTCCATTCATAATTGCAGATGATGTCCCCTATTTCATCCACAATTATTCCTCCAGCTCTAGCTTGGCCTGGATTCGATTTTGAGGCTCCATCAAAATAGAGCGATTTACAATTGCTGCTCTAAACCCAATTCTTAAAGTCCTGATCTGAGAGTCTGATGTCCCAAGTTCTGATTTGAGTTTTTTGTAGTCTGCCTTTCACTGAATTCCCCTGATTTTGACCTTGCCTTTCCAAAATGTAACTGATGATGGTTCTTTCCTCCACTGTATAATCTTTTGCTTGGATTTTCCCTGTGGATTTGATTGCTATTGCCTCCTGAGCCAGGATATGCGCTTTGCTACATGTAATTCGAACATTGGGCTCTTTATCTTGGAAGATTTTTTTGTTTCTGGACAACCATATTCTCCATAGCAGTGTATGTGGAATGGAGTCCCAAACTCTTTTCACAAGTCTGCTCCGCTTTTCTCTCCAAGGGCAGCTTTTCTTCCACGCATAAATTGCCTCAGCTATGCTTTGCTGAGTTTGCCAAGTTATATTGCCAAAGGAAGACATTTGAATCCAACATCTTCTGGCAAAGGGACAGTCTATAAATAGGTGGAACATTGTTTCCTCAGCTGTACAGCAGTTAGGACATCTAGATGGGCCATTGATCCCTCTCTTTCTTAAATTCTCTGCGGTAAGAACTTTGCCTTTTAATAGCAGCCATATGAAAAAATTTATTTTTGGTATAGCCTCTGACTTCCAAATTATTTTCCAATGATTCCACAGGGGCATCTGGAAGGCGCTGTTGCAAATATGATGATGGCCTGACTTTATGGTGTAGGTTGATCCTGAGGGATCCCAGCAAAGGCCATCGATTTTATCTTTTTTGACTGGTGCTCTGTTGTGGAGATGTGCTTTGAAAGCGTTGAAGTTGGCTTCCAGGGTTGCCGGGATCTCCGGGAAGGCCCAGCCCGTCCAAGCATGAGAGTCTGGATCCCAATTCGAGATTTGTCCAAGCCTATGGATGCCTATGCTGTTTAGGAGGAGAATGATGGGGATTGCTTCTTCAATGGTGTTCAAAGATTAAAGCCCCATAATCCTATCTGTGGCAAAATTGATGATGTCCCCTCCCCTAGGGATTTTAGAAGTGTTTTGCTTGAGGATTTGAACAACGTTCTTACATAAATGCCAAATTTTGGAGGAGTCTCTATTAGGGATGCTGTCGTCAAGAAGACTTTGTCTGGGGTTGTTGAGATATTTGGTTTCCATGACTTGTTTCCACCATGCTGTGGATCCAGTGATTAGCCTCCAAGCCATTTTAACCCCAAAAGCAAGGTTGAGAATTCTTGGGGTTCTTATTCCAAGTCCCCCTCTATCCTGAGATTGAATTACATTTTTCCAGTTTACCAAGTTGAATATGCTCTTTTCTTTTTTCCCCCCTTGCCACAGAAAGTGTCGAAGGGCGACTTCCAATTTATGATGGAAAGTAGCAGGAGCTTGATAGAGAGTAAATCGATAGAGAGGAAGGGAAGTTATACCTGATTTGAGAAGAATAAGCCTACTTGCCAGGTTGAGCCAGTGTGTTCCCCATTGCTGAACTTTCCTTTTGATTTTGTCTATAATTTCATTCCATGTCTCTGCTTTTAAAGGCCCCAGACTCACAGGCATCCCTAAGTAGGAGAAATGCTCCCATTTCATTTTGTATGTGACTCCAAAAATATTGGCAATACTGTGGGCCACTTGATTGGTGATGTTCCAGCCATATACACAACTTTTGTGGAAATTAATAGCTCCCCCTGAGTAGTCCATGTATTGGTTGAGGAGTGTCTTGAAACGCCTTGCTATGGTGGTCGAGGCTCCCCCAATCAAAAGGGTATCGTCAACAAATTGAGAATGGTTGATGTTTTTTACTCCATTCCCATATTTAATTCCAGTTATGAGACCAACTCTTCTGTTATGGTCCAAGGCTTTGCTGAAAGATTCTGCCATAAGAATGAAAAGGTAAGGGGATAGAGGACAGCCTTGTCTTAGTCCTCTAGAAGACTGAAAATCTTCGCATGGGCGACCATTAATCAAAGGGGATATCCAAGGACCAGATATACAAGCAGCTATGGTGTTGATGAAGGAGGGATCAAAGCCCATTTTCTTTAAAACAACAAACAAAAAGGAGTGCCTTACCCGGTCAAAGGCATTAGCCAAATCAAGTTTGAGCAAAAATCCTTTTTCTTGTCTTGATAGACTTGAACGAATGGCTTCTTGGACCAAGATTATGGAATCATGAATTTGTCTATTGGACAAAAATCCGCCTTGATTTTCAGATATCAAGGACGGGAGGAGTGGCTTAAGTCTTGTAGCTATGATTTTCGTAAATATCTTGTAAGAAGAATTGCATAAGGATATTGGCCGAAATCTTGAGAATGAGGTGGGTCTATTTTCTTTGGGGATCAGAGCAAGGAAGGTAGAGTTGGTAAAGCCTCCCATTTTCCCGTTCCTTTGTACTCCTCTTAACATTTTTACAAGATCCTTTTTAATCAACTGCCAATATTCCCTATAGAAGCTGATGGGAAATCCGTCTGGCCCAGGTGATTTATCTGGCTGCAATGTCCAGATTGCTTTTCTAATCTCTTCCTCTTCAATTTCACGATTTAGTGTATCGTTTAATTCCTGTGTAATGCCTTTAGGGAGATATTGAAGCAGGCCTGAATAATCTTCCTCTTCTTGGCTTTCAGTGAGAAGGTCCCTAAAATGGGAGGAGGCAGCCTTTTTAATATCTTCTTGGTTATTATGTTTGTTTCCTTCACTGTCAATAATGGAGCTGACGTTGTTCCTTGTTCTTCTGGCAGTAGCTTGTTTATGGAAATAAGCAGTATTTTTGTCCCCTCCTTTCAACCATAATTGTCAAGATTTGATCCTCCATTTAATCTCCTCTTCTCTGCTGATATACATAAGCTGTCCCTGAAGATCACATTCCTGAGTTTTGAATTGATGAGAGAGCACGTGGTATTCTATTTGAGTCTGCACTTCTTCCTGAGCTTGCTTTATTTTTTTTTTTGCTTCTTCTGGCTCCTGATAGCTATTTTTGGCCCAGTCCTTGAGCGCTCTTCTGACGTTCCTGATTTTGGTTTCCTAAATGTAGCTGGGTGACCCCTCTACGTGTTGTCTCCAAACCGTTTCTATAATTGCTCCAACTGAATAATTATGGGCCCATAACAGGCTGAACTTGAAGGGAATCGGACCCAAGAGCTGATGAGGTTCCAGCGTGAGAAGGATAGGATAGTGATCAGAGGCAGAGGAGCTGAGAATGTTAGTATAACCAATAGCAAAGGTGGATAGGAGAGATATATTTACCAAAAATCTATCCAGGCGCTCCATAATATTGCCAGCTCCCAATCTTCGATTGCTCCATGTATATTTTCAATTTTTGGGTATGATGTCCACCATTTCGTTCTCCTGCATTATTTCCTCCAGCTGGCTTCTGAAGGGGTCATGCATGAAGTTACCGCCTCTTTTTTCATTCGCATGGAGAATCAGATTGAAGTCTCCAACTATTATGATGTTGGAAGTGTGTTCACTATCGATGCTTTCCCTTAATTCTTTCCAGCACAACTCCTTTTCCCTGTATTGGTTGGGCACATAGACATTATATATGGTGAGACTTTGGTTCTCCTTCTTGTTGTCCAATTTGTTCCTAATCCAGTTTTGATTGATGGTAGCTGAGTCACAGTTCCATTGCTGACTGTTCCAAATAGTTACTATTCCTCCTGATGCTCCTCTGGAGCTACTGACGACGCCTAAGTATTGCCTTTGAGCATCAATGATTTTTTGCATTTCTTGCTGATTTTGTTTGGTCTCTTGGACCAGCAGTATTTCAGGCCTTTCATTGTAAAGAAGATCTCTCAGGGCTGTTATTTTGGAGGGGTGCCCCAGACCCCTGCTATTCCATGAGAGGACTTTCATCATGAGGCATTCGGGCGAAGAGGTGCTCGCCTCTCAGGATCTTTCCCTGTTGTTTCTTTTTCTTGATGTCCGGTTATGAGGGATTCCATTGGGGTTTGAAAACCCAGCGCTATATCCTTCTGAGTACTTTCTTCTCGATGTTGCTTGGCTGATTTCCTTCTTGGGCCTGGCTTTTTATGGAAGTCACTTGAGGTTCCCATCTCTTTAGAGGAGCTTCTGGTGGAACTGGAAGGAGGGGCCTCTAGAGAGGGTTGAGAGGAGGTCAAAGAGATCAGAGGAGGGTCTGGAAGGTCCGAGGAAGGCGGATCAGGCAAAGGGTCCTCTGAAGCAAGAACCAGAAAGGGGTTGGAGGATGAGGGGATTGGCGGATCTTGGGATAGGCCAGAAGGGATAGAGGATGGGGAAGGAGGGCATTGGGTGGACGATCCAGGAATGCCAGGATTTGGGCCAGGTTTAGAAGGTGGATTCGATTTCCTTTTTTTTACAGGCTCCCAATGTCCACCTTGATCATCAGTTTCAAGATTAGTTACCTTAATACACCTATTGGCAAAATGCCCATATTCATGACATACCTTGCATTTGAAGGGGATCTGCTCATAATCCAGCTGTTGAATGTGACTCCAACCCTCCACCTTAAGCTTGATGGCTTCCGACAATCCTTTTCCTAGATCCACTTCCACGCATATCCTCGCACAAGCCTGCATGTTATCCTTAGGTTCACTTCTGTCGATGTATTTTCCTACCGCATTGCCTATTGCCTTGACCGATTCATCTCCCCAGCAATGCAGAGGCAGATGGGGGAGGCGGACCCAAACTGGGACTGCGATAGGAATGTCCAGCTCTGAATCAAAGTCAGGAGTCCACTTGTTAAGATAAAGACCTCGGGAGTCCATGAAGTAAGGGCCATTTCTGAAGATGAGGTCCTTGTCTGCTTTGGATTCGAAATGGAAGATGTAGTAGCCTTTCCCACAAAATCGAATTGATATTTTCCCGGGAATTTTATCTGACCAGTTTCGCTCCACCCATCTTTGTACTATTCTTGGCGAAGGCCATAATCCCATGAATTGTCCTATGAGTCCTTTTTCGGCTAGAGATAAAGTTGCCATGCGAGGAAGGGTTGGCGGCAGCTGAACTTCCTGAAGTATGTCCAGTTTCTTGACAAATTTCGATGTTGCAAGCTTGGGACGGGGAGGGGGAAGGGATTTAACCAGATCTGAGAAAGCTTTCTCAGAATCCCCCTGGGAAAAATCTGGGAGGGCCATGGCAGCGGCCAAGGCCCAGATCAATTAGGCCTCAAGGCCCCGAGGCCGAGGGACGCCGGTGGCTGCAGCTTCAATCTCCTCGCGCAGCTCCTAGGTTGCGCAGCTCGATGCGCTAATTGTTCAAAAAAAAAGAAATATAACATTAATATTATAATAATATAATAATAAATTAGTATATTAATATTATATGAATAAATTATATATAATATATATATCTATATTCTAATATATATATATAAATATATCGGCCGAATCATATAATTTTGACATAGTTGCTATATATATTAATTGTGATTGTTTTGAAAGGTTGTAGGCTTATTTGGAGGTTAATTTTTTAATAAAATCATCGCTAAAAGTTTGGTGACAAAAAATGTCACATAACATTCCTCAAGGAGACAAAGGATACGTGGGATTGGCATCGGGGGCTTCTAAGGATGGAAGATGTTATTACCCTTGTAGAAATTGCAAGGGCTAGAAGCCAAGGAGAATTCTAATAGAATCGGCTAAAAAGCATTGTAGAGACTATGGACACGCTGAAGGTGGACATGAATATCATCCATTTGTAAGTTATTCATTATTATGTCTTTGTTTTGTAGATTGTTTTTGTAAATGCTTATATGTATATTGTATTTTAGATTTGTATGTCTTTGTATTGTAAATTGTATTGTCTTTATATTGTAAATGTATTTTATAATATTCTTTTGGGAGGTGTTTGACCTATGTTGTCATCTTCATGTGGACTAGAAATATTATTTGAATATTTTCGTGAGGGTTGATTAAGGGGTTAATTACTTATGGGCTTAGGGATAAGGAGTTATTGCTTAAGTGTTTAGGGGTTAGGGGTTTAAGGGCTCAAGGGAATGTTATTAGGGTGTTAATTAGGACCTAGAGGATTTAGAGGTTAATCATGGATTTTTATGGGGCATTATTAACAAGTTTTTAAAGTATATTATGCGCATAATTTAAAAGATGGACATAGTTAATATATTTTTATGGGAAAGAAGAAAATAATTATATAATATATTGTAATAAAATTTTAGAAGACGAAATAATAAAATACAAATACCATTAAAATTTTAATTAAGTAAAAATTTGATTAAAATAAAACTAGCATTTGCACCAAATGTTGCAAAAGAAACGCCGTAAGGCATAAATTGAGGAACAATAGCAAAATGTGAATGGTCATTGAAAGTAAGGATTTATAGAAAAGATTGAAAGCAAGGTTGGAAGATTGAGTTACATTTGCAGCTATATCCTTAAGTTACTTGTGAGTATTCCGAATATGGATATTTTGTAAATAAAAATAGCCTCATGTATCCATTATCCATGTAGTTGCTATGGTTTATGTGAACATGTTATGGTCTATTATTTTAAGGTTTATTGTTTTTAATTTTAAAACAAGCTTGAGGGATACAAGATTGCAAAACATACCATATTTTTCTTCATTTATGCTATTTTTCCATATGCTATCTATTTATAGTGTTGCTTTTGCTTTTTGACATCTAGGGCAATTGAGGAATAATCATGACATCTGGAAGGTTATTGAATATAATAATTAATAAACAAGATTGCATGTAAAGGTGGAATATAAAGTTAAATGATTTACATTAGGTGAAATTTACAGAGAGTATAATGTTTGTAACAAAGATTGCCTCTTGATCATCAAAGATACTTTTTTAAGTTTAAATAAAAAATTACAAGTAGTAGATTGTAATGGAAGAGGTGAAAAGAAAATATAACATTGTGAATAACATCATGGTTGTCATTCCATATTTGAAATTTCATCAAAACTTGTTGGAGACATCAGAGACTTGAAGAAGAAGTAATGAACCTGCAAAATGTATATTTCATTCAAATAATGTAGAAGTATTATTAATATTTCAAATATGTAAATTAATTTATGGAAAAGGAAAAAATAAACAAATTTGTATGAATTCTTGAGGAATTTTAACAGTAGAATAGTTTCTGCATCTTCACCCTCTTCCATGTCTCAACCCTGATGTAGTGTACAATCCACTATCAAATATGTAAATTAATTTAGGGAAAAAGAAATAATAAACCAATTTTTATGAATTCTTGAGGAAATTAAAATAGTATAAGAGTTTATGCATCTTCACCCTTAGCCACCCCTTCCATTATGATGGCGCTATGTCTCAACTCACATCTGATGTATTGTACAATCCACTAACCATAATACATGCAACTGATTCAGGGTTTGAATTCGCATTCTAAACCAAATAAAAATATTTCACCATTGAATCTACCAAGCAAGGAGGTGGTAGATCCAAACCATTTGGTATAGGAAAATACTTGGTGATGAAAAAGGATAAAAACATCTTGGTGCTTGGAAGTAACCATTGCATTGGGGAACCAAAAGACGAGGAGAAAATACAACTAAGAGAATCTGAAAGTAATGCACTTTTACGCATCTAAGGTCTTACGGTGCAGGTACCATGGTCTTTTGTCTACTTTGCGTTGTCACTAGATGCAATGTAAACATAGTAAACACAAACCATTTGGTTATTATCATTTCAATAGTTCATCTTATGAATATGTTTCCTTTTAGTGGGTAAATATGCATTCGAGCAAAATCCTGATAAGTTAGTAACCGTCAGTGGAGATGCCCAGTTTGATGGGTTTATATGCATTATGATTATTATCACAAACCCTTCACTAATGAAGGGAAAGAAATAGTTGAAGGAAACTAATGACAAACATACAACTTTATTTTTGCTTATATGCATGATATATCTTTGAACGGTGACTATGATGTTACATATTTTTTGATAGGCCATGGGCTTCACTGTGACTAGTTATAACTTATATATATATATATATATATGCACTTGGTGAGGATGGTCTGCCCCCTTAGAGCAAGGAACGATTTTTGGCTACTACAATATGTAATTTTCATCATCTTTTTTTCCTTTTTGGAAAAATATATATAAACCACCTGTAAATTTTCGTTGTTTAAGTTGCATTTTCACCTGTATATAAAATGGATTCAACGCATTGAAAATTTACTTTTTTTAAACTACTTTATTTTTATATAAGTTAATATAAGATTATGTTATTTCATATTTCCTATGGACATCTAATTTTTTACCACTTCTCCTTAGTATGAACACCATTATTGATATTTTATAATACTTTTAATTAAACAAACCAAACACACATATCTCAAATACCCAATTTCAACAGTGAGTGATTTGATTTTCACACAAAAATCAAAGTATACAAGATATACAAAAACTGGGAGTTCTAGTCGATTGAAAACTGTAATATTTTCTTTTAAAAGCTTCGAACCTTCACAGCCCAGTGCAGAAGATGCTTGCATGATACTAAAAATTTTATCCTCTGTGATTAATCACTTCGATAATCTCAAATACCCAGTCCCAAGATCCGGCTATTTGCTTTTCACACAAAAATCAAGATACTCAACAAAGGAAAAAAACAATTGTTGATGACGGTTTTTTTCTAAAGTTTTTTATTTAACTTATAGTGGTCCTTTTGTTAAGCCATTGCACTGTGAGAGAGAGCGATATGCCATTAAAAGCATCCCAAATTTGCATATGGCTTCATTCACACCCTCTC
>APFE031623869.1:9872-29755 GCA_000404065.3 Pinus taeda
ATGAGTGGTGAAGATAAAGCATACCTTAATTTTTAACGAGTTGTGGAAAGGAGTTTGTGAAGGAGAGGGAGGCAATCCTCCTCAAAAGCCTACTTCTGATAAGGAGCTTGCCATATGGGAGAAAAAGAACAGCAAGGCCTATACCTTGATTGTAGCATCATTCAATGAAGAGGTGATTCATTATATTATTCCATTCAAAAATGCGTTTGAAGCGTTAAAATAATTGAAGGATTAAAATAATTGAAGGATTAAAATGAATCACACTCTCAACTTGAGGTTGTTCAATTGATGATCAAGTTGTTTAATTTAGAATTGAAAGATGATGATTCCCTTACCCTAAAATCTGAGATAAGAGCCATTATGCATGACATGAAAGCCACCAATTTTGAAATGGATGTTCCTCTCACTAATTTTTCCAAGGAATTATATCCCACTTATTCCCATATATCTTGAGTCATTACAAGCTAGTGGAAAACTTAAGGAGATTTACTTTGACTCTCTTGTGGAGAAGTTTGTTGAAAGAGAGAAGGATTTTGGGAAGACGAAGAAAGATGCTCAACCTCCAGAAGAAGTTGTATGCCTTGCACAAAAAATGGAGAATCACTCACAAGATTCTCTTAGAGGAAGAGGTGATCGAAGAGGACAAGGAAGAAAGAATAATATAGGCATCCCAAATAACTGATTACCCAGTTGTGGATTACAGGCATCCTCAGAAAAGATTCAAAAAGACAAGACCCCATAAGAAAACAAATTAATAGGATAAACAAAAGCCCTTGTAAAAAAAAATTAATCCAAGAACATAATTGGTTGACCACCCATGAGAAGGATTGAGGGCCAATTTGATAACTAGATACAGAGCACTAAGATTGTTGAAAAAAGCTGAAAACCACACAAAATAAAGGAAACTTATTGATTCTATGACCCAAAGGCTCAGGATGAGGCGCCGACTATGAAAACACCACCGTTCCTAGACAAGGAATCAACTAGATAGACCAATAACACCACCATAACTCATCCTACTAAAAGCAGACCACCAAAATACCGTAGCATCATACCAAGCCTGGAGATCAACAAAATCCATATAACAACGACCCTCACCCGCTCCCAATCCCAACGTAAATGATGGAAATTTCACATGCGGCATCTTAACTCCCCTCGTACTGCTAAAGCGGTGAGAGGATGAGGTGACCAACCTCCACACCAAATTCCATGTGATTGTCATCATAAACCAAACGTTTATATTTCCTTAATGCTTGTCATCCCTGTCGGGGATTTTCAAAATTATTTTTAGTGATGCTTTATTTTTATGTTTAAATTATTTGAATTTTTTTTGTTAAGCTTGATAGATCCTTATTTTTCATTAGCAAGTTACAACCACATAAATCCTAGTTAGGTGGTCACAAATTTCCCATCGAGAAACCAAGTCTGTTGACCACCTAACTACATCATAAGCCATCCAGCAACAAAAATTACTTAGTCTATCAATCCAAGCTATATAAAATTGATTGTCATGTCCACAACCATATTCTCTCTCTCTCTCTCTCTCTCTCTCTCTCTCTCTCTCTCTCTCTCTCTCTGCATATATATATATATATATGACTGCAAACTATAAATTAAAATCTATCTCATGAGAAATAATCAAAAATTAACTAAGAGCCATCATGCTAGTCATTCTGGTTGGCGGATGCCGATCTAATTAGGGAAGGATCTTTCGCGTTGGAGCCTGGCAGTTCAATTTGCGAGAACAACCATAGGAAATGTTTCTGAATACAACCTAGGCAACTATCCTATTTCTACAATTGGAATTGCAACTTCTGAAAATATTGTTTGTAAGTTGGAAAATGCAGGAGAGTTGTTGTCCAAATTTGTTCCATGGCCTTGCCTAGGAGGCATTTCATAAGCCAATACAGATAAAGGGTATGCTTGTATTACATCTCTCGTCCTCTGGTGTGTCTCGAATCTGGAACTAGGAGTTTCCAATCCTCCATAGAAGCTGCCTCCATGCTTTCTTGGTGATTTATATCCTCCTCCCATTCTACAATGAGAAGTTTTATTTCCCCCTTGGTACCATCCACATAAGCAATTTCTGCTTCCTGTACCAGGTTGGACATTATTTTTCTTCCTCATTGTTTACCCACAGTGCTCGCCTTAGCCTCGACCTCGATCCCTCGCGATCTCTTTCCTTGTCCCTTGCCCTTCGCTCCTTAACCCATTGCCTCTTTGTCCCTGTACCTTCCAGCCAAATTCTATCATTGTCTAGGAACTAGCCTTTGTGATCTTCTCATCGAAGGGTGGTTACCTTTCGGCAGCCTTGTTACGGGAGCAAGAAACCATAATTTCCATTTTTTTTTTGTATTTCTGCCTCCCAAAGGTACTACCAATGCATTAAATCTTCCACCCATGATTCATTTGCATAACCCTTGAGAATAAGGAGCACCCACCCATGACTCCCAGGACACCCCTCCATGACCCTTGCCTTACAAATGCTTTGACCATGATATTGGAAGTGAGGTGCATAGCCACCTACAGAGCCTGTAGGTCATAAGCCAAGCCAATAGGAACCATGCTCCTCATCTCCTTTTCCCCCCACTAAATGACCTTATCCCCATTCCCCCTGACTTAGGTTCATCTTGACTTTACTTTGGCCATCCTGGAAACCCGACATATGAACCCCAACCTCCACGAGGTATCTAGCCCAAACATTGCTAGCCACCCCCATTCCCTTTAGTCAACCGAGGTTGCCCTGACTTGGGTTCCATTCTTTCCAATTCCCCAATTTTAAAAGCCCTTACCCCCTAACAACCTCCCCCTACTAACTCCCCTCAGGGACTTAGCGCTTTCCCTTGGGGCCCAGGTCTTCCAGTTTTCCCCAGCATTCTTAGAGAATTTCGAGAACCATAATTACATTAACACATAAGCACTTACAACTTCCCAACCCACGACCCTTGGGTTTTCCAAGCAAACAAGAAACTGAATTTTTCTCGGGTAGACTCCCTCGTGAACTAACCCAATAATTCCCATGCGAGAGAGTAGAATGCCAAAACAGAGTGACACCCATGCAGAACCCATGGAACTTGGATTATTCTCGCAGACTTCCGCGACTAAGCTAATAACCCTGCCCAAATTTCTCTCACCCAAAAACTTTGTGCCCCCATGAAATCCCTAATTAACAGACCAAACATAGGGAAGCATAATGGAGTATAGGTAAAACTAGTTAACATACCCGGTAACTAGAAGTTGGAGTTGTTGGATCACCCTACCTTCCCAAAGCCTCTGCTCCACTTTCATCGTCGTCACCTATTCTCTTACAACATTTGATCCATTATCCTTCTCCATGGTTTGTAAATTTGGTTGCATGCAATTTCCACCTTCCCTTATCCCTCTTGCCTTAAACATGTTGACGACCACCCTGCCTTGCAGTTCAAGCGTGTGGGAGGCGGTGGCACCATTCCTTGGTGTCCTTTTCATGATGACAACCTTAATGGCTCTATCCGCCAGCTCACACCCTGATTCGGGGAATTATTTGAGTGTGTAACATATAACTTTTTCATATTTCTATTCTCTTTACTACTTGGGTAATTGTTCTACTTTATTAATTCTCTCTAGTTTTCTTTTCATATCCATCTATATAGATGATACCAACATTTCTTCCTAGTTAGGGTGTCTTTCCATATTATCCACAGTAGAGGAATACTTCATATTACCTATAAAAACCCTTAAATTAAATCCTCATTCATTTAACCCACAACTTTCCTACAATAAAAAAATCAAATACACATATATACTTATACATTTTATTCACAATAATTTTAGTAGCGTTTATCCATTCACTTTCTTGAACACACCTAGAAAACAAAATAATCATAATGAAATCCTACTTATTTCATTCATAGCTCTCAACTATATAATAAATATATTTCACATAGATTATTCCATATATTTATATAATTATTTAAAGATTCTTGAAAAATATATTAAAATCTGCCATGTTCTGTAGAAATTCCCACTGTAGATCAACATATTATGCAATATATTAAAGCAAAATATAAGATCTAATTCTACAACAAACTTGCTGAAGCTTAATCAAATATGAGAAAGATAAAATAGAACACTTATAACTGAGAATGAGAATTCAATCACACATGAACACAAAAGAATACTCTGGGGAAAGCCTCAGCTAAAAAGCCCGATCTTTGTATTATCATACAAGTGGAAATATGTCTGGATTACACAAAGCCTTAGCTCAAAAGCTATCCAGCTCTCAGTACAATTCCTCTACTGATAATAAACAGTCAAAGTCTTCTCACAAACCTTCTCCTTTTCCCTCCAAGCCTCCTATTTCCTTGAGCAATTTTTCCTGGGGTCCAGTGATTCCACTTGTGTGAATTCCCACCTCACACTGCTCACTTGGCTCATAAATAACTACAAAAACCTAAAGATAATTCCTTTTGCATGGATGAGTTTCCTATAGGAAAAATCCTCCAAATGATAGTACACTATCCCTTCCTCTGATCTCAACTGGGTCTCTGTCTGAACTGACATGCATGAGTTATTTATGAGAGAATATTCAATTATCTGAAGTGCAGCAGTTACATGTATGCAAGCATTAACTAACTGAACTCACAATTAATTCCAGAAACTGTTGGAACTAATCTAACTCGAATTAACTTAGTTAACTGAGCTAACTGATTACAATGCAAATTACAACTCATCCTTATCTCTTTAACTAAGGGATAAATTCCACAATTAATGGGATAATTGTTGCATTTCCTCACATAGACTTCATGTTTGATTTCCTACAACTAATTGACTCAAGATGAATTATTTAATTATTAATCAAATAGTTGCTAAGATCAAATTCGATTTTTACTTCTCTATTTTAGTTCAGGGACTAACTAAAATAGGAATCCATCCCGAAATGTTATTTATAGAAATGTTATTTTTAACACTTCCATTTTTCATTCCTTATTTCTATGTCCAACACTGGTACCTGAACTGCTATTTATAGCAATGCTATTTTTATCATTTCTATTTTTACCATTTCTTGTTGCCATTTTCAACAATCCCTCTTAGCAATAAAGGCATTCAACTTGAACCTGATCCTAAACCTTTGAAATGTTCTGCATGCAACACTTCTCCCAAGTGTTATTGCTCTAGCAACTCTAGAAGCAAAAAAAGCTCCTAACTGACCTCTCTGGTGGGCTAGAAACATCCTCTGATGTTGAAGCTTCCTTTGTTACTGATAAGTGCTCCCTCTATGACCTCTGAGCTACTGCAACACTCCATGCATCTCGCACCGTTGCACACCTCTTTGTGCCATCCTACACAAGTGCAACACTCCTGTGCCTCTCGCATTGTTGCAGCATGCTAGCTCTGCACTGTCTTGGGATTCTTGCATTGTAGCTCTCTCTACAGATCCATCCGCATCTGTCTCTACCCACTCAGCTAGTCCTACTACTCCTCATTGGGGCTCCTGTAGTAAGGTCTAATCAAAGAGGTTGGGTACCTCAATGATCCTACCCTATTCCAACCTTCGTGGGACTATCACTCCACATCGCCCCACTTCTGACCTAGAGGTATGGATGCATGTGATCCCTCAGCCCACTTGGTTCGAAATTTCACCCTACTAGAGGTTTCTACATCAGTAAATGCCTCCATTGGATCTCCTCTCGGCTTCTCTAGTTGTGGTTGCTCCACAACCTCCTGAAGCTGCTTCACCAAGTGCATAATCTAGATGTTTTCCATGTTCAAATTTAATTTTTATTTTTTCACAAATATTATTGTAATATTTATCTTCTAATGTTGTTGTGTTAATATGTTGTATGAAATTTGTTTCAACTCTAGTTACTATTACCTCACAAATCTATTTCAGACTTTAAATTAACACACTTGTTACTTTGTTTTTTTTCTTTATATGCTTAATGTTGAAATCATATTCAATTAGGAAGGCCATCCATTTGGCTTTCCTCGAATTCATGTTAGGATGGACGAACAAATATTTTAAACTCACATGATCAATAATTAAGCTAAATTTGTTACCAATTAAATAATGCATCCACATCTTAAGTGTGTGGGGGATTGCAGCTAGTTCAAGTTCATAAACTACATAGTTTATTTCATGATCCTTTAGTTTATGGGATTCATGAGTAATCACATGATCTTCCTACATGAGAAAACTCCCTAAACCTTCCAAAAAAACGTCATTACAAAATATGAAGTCCTTATTAGGGTCTTTATCTTCATCATAGGTTGCACGGTAAACTAATTTAGAGAATCCCTCTATGAATCTTTCGTAGTATCATGTGATACCCATGAATAATCTAACATCTGCTACATCCTTAGGGATTGACCAAAAACATAATGATGCATAGTGTTTGTGTTAATATCCAACTATTTGCTGGTGACCATGCTCATCAACTTGTTGGAATACATGTTCATCTCTAGTTGAACTTTCTTCTTGTCTTTGCGTCGATCAGTGTTCACAATGAAATCCATGCTCCTTAATACCCTTGCATGTGATCGCTAGCACTTCTCATGCTATTTTCTCCATGCTAGCTATTAGGTGGATCCATAACCTATATGGGTGCAGTCTAATAAGTCCGTGTATGTTGTGCCTCAAAATGTGTCTATTCCCACTGCAACTCCTTCTATTGTTTGTGTAGCTCCTATTCTTGTTTGAGTTTCCGCTTTAGTACCTACAACTCCTTTTCTATTTCTCTCTCTAACTTCGTGCAATCCTCTCATCGTTCCGTCGCCTCATGACCTCAATCTCCAAAGCTACTTTCATCATAGGTGGATCTGCTTGAGCTTGCAACTTTGTTTCACCTCTGTGATATCAACAACCTTTCTCTTGCATTTGTTGCATGCAGGTGTGCTACCTTATACTGTTGTTGATGGTGCTTCTTGCTGTGACATTGTTGCCATTTGATCTTGAGGAGCCTTGCATGTTTCAACAATTTCCCGCTAATAAGTGAAACCAACATCAAGACAACAGGGACCTGACATAACAATTAGCTCTGGCTAAAGTGCCTCGACAGTTTACGAGGTTTCAACTTTATCGACAGATAGATCATCGTAGACCAACGTCTTAGATAGATTATCAATGATTGAATTAACATCATGATCAAATGAAGAGGTAGAGAGATCACGACAACCAAGATCAGAAAATTCAGGATGTTTGTCGGCATCTTCATGATTTGATGAATTGTGTAGAGGGGTTGATGAGAAGTAAGGATGTCCACCCTCTGTGTTTTCATAAATTACAGTTGACAGATTGGATGGATTTTCAGAGGAAGATGTGTCCTCTCCACAATGTAATGACAGAGTGTCATCTCACATGTCCTGTGAACGATTAGAATTAGAAACCTCTAGAAATGAGTTTTCATAGGGGAAATCAATAGTGGCAGAATCATAAGGCATGTTATAATAGAGAAGGTGAGGTGCGGATGGAAGGGAGTCATCCCTAACTGCGGGTTCTTCTCTATATTACCAACACTCATCATGAATGATGGTGTAGGTTGGCTGCATAACACCAACTCTATTGACAACTTGATCCTCGTTCACAATAGGTGAGGAGTCTAGAATGGAAGAACATGAGATAGTACAATCCTAAGGATCATCAAAACACAGGGACGAAGGTTGAGGGAACAAATTCACGTGACAATTAACAGACTTTCAAGCCAAATATGTGGAGATATCAAGCCCAGGTGGGGTGGGAGTATATGACAATTCAATAGATGTGTGTGCATGATCTCACACATCACTCTATGATGGTGGAGATATTTGATGAGGTGAAGGCAGGAAATCACTTGCGACAACCACTGTGCCTGCTTGTGATTGTGTAGCTCCATCACTGAAATGTCTGGAGTGGGGTTTGGATGGTTTCAAGGATTGCGAATTTTCGGATATGTGAAGAAGATACTCAAGTATTCCATTGAGAAATTCCCAATCAATTTCATCTTTGGGAAATCGGTATGCAAGATTAAAAAAGTGTGCGTGAAACTGTTCAACGGATTCATCGGGTGTCTTCTATAATTTCAGAATTTGTTTATTGAGTGCTTTACAGTCAAAATGATTGAAAGCATGGTTTATATCTGTGACCAGATGAGAAAGAGAATGAATAGATTTTCCAGGGAGCGTGGTAGACCAGTGCATTGGGTGCCCTCAACGCATGTAGATGAAAAAAATGCAGGTCATCTATTCTTCAAATATTCCATGTCTTTCGCATGAGCCTACAACGCTGACCACATGCCTAACCAAGGCTACATAGCCTCCACCATCGTATGTTTTATGTGACAAGTTATTCGAGAGCTCTTCTGAGATTTCAAAGTTGTTTCCATAAAACATACACTCGAGAAGAGAAACTCTGTAGTTAGTCATGATAGATATGCAGAGATTCAAAATAGATTATGAGGACTCAGCTTGTCATCTGGCCCTCCTTCTAGTGCCAAAATGTTGATGGTGCTGGACCTGCCAACATGTCAGGGTATCTCCTTGGTAAGAAGTCCCAACTAGATCTCAGACCATTTGGTGTAGCAATCCCAATAGTGGGTCGTACGGTATCGCCTTGACCGTGGTTGCATGTAGAGGCAAATAAGATGTCCCTGTTGGTAACAAGGGTGTGACATGCGCAACAAGACAAGGAAGATGTATGAATGATTCTATCACACGGAGAGTGAGGTGAGTGCACCCCTTAGAAACCTGTGAAAGCACGTGGTTAAGAAGGGAACACACGAGTAAGGATGCATCACAAACTGGAAGGGAAGTAAGCTGATAATCCAAAGTGATGGTTAAACCAACAACACATTTAAGTAAGATTCATAAATACACATACAAAAATAGTTTATACACACAAGTGTAAGAAAATAGATACATATGTCATTTAGAGTCAATAAGATAGCTGAAATACAATAAGACATATGCATGAAATGTGCTGGCTCTGTTATATTTCGAAGTGAAAGTTCTAATCATATAGTAAAACCATGACCAACCACTAGTCCCAACAACGGAATGTTGTAGTCACTGCTGCCTGCTCCTGAAAAGAGATGTACTAGCTCTGCACTGTGGATAAGCTAAGGCTCATTACAATACTCTCTAAGCTTTCTCTAAGATACTCCTATCGAAAGCTTGGCTAACCAAAAGCCTCTACAATGAGTCATGAGGTACTATATATAGCAAAGGGTGGGGTGACCCTTGACATTCCCCTTTGTGACTTTTCACCTACCCTCATGACTCTTCAACTACTCTATGGCTATTACATTCAATTATCGACACTTGAACCACTTAACAAGATGTTACATACAATCTGCACATATACCCATGTGAGACAAAATGGCTTGAGCAAGCCATGTAAGACATCACTAACACTCGAACCATTGTGGTAAGACCAACTCTTCGATGTCCTTGCGATGATTTATGGTGGCGAACTGATGCCAAGCTTGGTCATCCATGATGGTATCTTTGCACTCAATGGTTACATCTTGCTGAAAGTGAACTCTTGCCTCAATTGCATTTGGGTACACTCATATGGCTCCTCTATCCAACTCGTCTGATAGCGTGCACATCATTGTCTTCAGTGCAGGTGGACCAGCAACATACTGATGCATACTGTTTATGCTTATATCCAAGTGTGTGCTGGTGACCATGTACATCAACTTGTCGGAATACATGTTCAGCTCTAGTGAGACTTGCTTCTTGTCTTTGCCTCGGGGAGTGTGCCCGATGGGTGGGATCGCATGCGTGTGCACAATGACATCCATGCTTCTGAATGCCCTTGGATGTGATCATCAACACTTCTCACCCCCAGCTGCTGGGTGGACCCATAACATGTATGGGCACCGTTTAATCAGCTAGTGTATGTTGCACCTCTTGTTGTGCATGTTCCTGCTGCAACTCCTTCTGTTGTCTGTGCAACTCATGTTATTCTTTTAGTTACTACTTCAGCACATGCAACTCCTTCTCTTTTTCTCTCTCCACATTCACATGATTCTCTCATTGCACCGTCGCATCATGGCCTCAATCTCCAAAGTTGCTTTCACCACAAATTGATCTGATGGAGCTTGCAACTTAGCTTCATATTGACTTTACTTTGGCCATCCTGGAAACCCGACATATGAACCCCGACCTCCACGAGGTATCTAGCCCAAACATTGCTAGCCACCCCTGTTCCATTTAGTCGGCCGAGGTTGGCCTGACCAACGTTCCATTCTTGCCAATTCCCCAATTTCAAAATCCCTTGTCCCGTGACAACCTCCCCTACTAACTCCCCTCAAGGACTTAGCGCCTGCCCTTGGGGTCCAGGTCTTCCAATTTCCCTCAGCATTCTTAGAGAATTTCGAGAACAAGAATTACATTTACACATAAACACTTACAACCTCCCAACCCGTGACCCCTGGGTTTGCCAAGCAAACAAGAAACTGGAGTTTTCTCGGGTAGACTCCCTCGTGAACTAACCTAATAATCCACATGCGAGAGAGTAGAATGCCAAAACAGAGTGACACCCATGTAGAACCCATGGAACTTAGATTATTCCTGCAGACTTCCGCCACCAAGCTAATAACCCCGCCCAAATTTCTCTCACCCAAAAAATTTTTCCCCCATGAAAACCCCAATTAATAGACCAAACATAAGGAAGCATAATGGAGTATAGGAAAAACTAGTTAACATACCTCATAAATAGAAGTTGGAGTTGTTGGATCACCCTACCTTCCCAAAGCCTCTGCTCCACTTTCGTCATCATCACCTCTTCTCTTACAACCTCTAAGCCATTATCCTTCTCCGTGGTTAGTAAATTTGGTTGCAAGAAATTTCCACCTTCCCTCATCCGTCTTGCCTTAAACATGTTGATGACCACCGTGCCATGCACTTCAAGCGTGTGGGAGAAGGTGACACCGTTCCTTGGTGTCCTTTTCATGATGAAAACCTTAATGGCTCTATCTGCCAGCTCATAGCCCGATTGGGGGAATTATTTGAGTGTGTAACATATAACTTTTTCATATTTCTATTCTCCTTACTACTTGGGTAATTATTCTACTTTATTTAATTCTCTCTAGTTTTCTTTTCATATCCATCTATATAGATGATACCAACATTTCTTCCTAGTTAGGGTGTCTTTCCATATTATCCACAGTAGAGGAATACTTCATATTACCTGTAAAAACCCTTAAATTAAATGCTCATTCATTTAACCCACAACTTTCCTACAATAAAAAAAAACCAAATACATATATATAATTATACATTTTATTCACAATAATTTTAGTAGAGTTTATCCATTCACTTTCTTGAACACACCTAGAAAACAAAATAATCATAATGAAATCCTACTTATTTTATTCATAGCTCTCAACTATAGAATAAATATGTTTCACATAGATTATTCCATATATTTATATAATTATTTAAATATTCTTGAAAAATATATTAAAATCTGCCTTGTTCTATAGAAATTCCCACTGTAGATCAACATATTATGCAATATACTAAAGAAAAATATAAGATCTATTTCTACAACAAGCTTGCAGAAGCTTAATCGAATATGAGAAGGATCAAATAGAACACTTATAACTGAGAATGAGAATTCAATCACACATGAACACAGAAGAATACTCTGAGGAAAGCCTTAGCTAAAAACCCCAATCTTTGTATTATCATACAAGTGGAAATATGTCTGGATTACACAAAGTCTTAGCTCGAAAGCTATCCAGCTCTTAGTACAATCCCTCTACTAATCATAAACAGTCAAAGGCTTCTCACAAGCCTTCTCCTCTGCCCTCCAAGCCTCCTATTTCCTTGAGAAGTTTTTCCTGGGGTCCAGTGATTCCACTTGTTTGAATTCCTACCTCACACTACTCACTTGGCTCATAAATAACTACACAAACCTGAAGGAGATAATTCCTTCTGCATGGATGAGTTTCCTATAGGAAAAATCCTCCAACTGATAACACAATGTCCCTTCCTCTAATCTCAACTGGGTCTTTGTTTGAATTGACATGCATGAGTTATTTATGAGAGAATATTCAGTTATCTAAAGTGCAACAGTTACATTTATGCAAGCATTAACTAACTAAAATCACAATTAATTCCAAAAACTGTTGGAACTAATCTAACTCGAATTAACTCAGTTAACTGAGCTAACTAATTACAATGCCAATTACAACTCATCCTTATCTCTTTAACTAAGGGATAAATTCCACAATTAATGGGATAATTATTGCATGTCCTCACATAGACTTCATGTTTGATTTCCTACTACTAATTAACTCAAGATGAATTATTTAATTTTTAATCAAATAGTTGCTAATATCAAATTCGAATTTTACTTCTCTATTTTAGTTCAGGGAGTAACTAAAATAGGAATCCATCTCGAAAGGTTATTTATACCAATGTTTTCTTTAGCACTTCCATTTTTCATTACTTGTTTCTATGTCCAACATTGGTACCTGAATTGCTATTTATAGCAATGCTATTTTTATCATTTCTTGTTGCCATTTTCAACACTCCCTCTCAACAAGAAAGGCATTCAACTCGAACTTGATCCTAAACCTTTGGAATGTTCTGCATGCAACACTTCTCCCAAGTGTTATTGCTCCAGCAACTCTAGAAACAAAAAAACTCCCAACTGACCTCTCTGCTGGGCTAGAAACATCCTTTGATGCTGAAGCTTCCTTTGCTATTGACAAATCCTCCCTCTGTGACCTATGAGCTACTGCAACACTCCATGCATCTTGCACCATTGCACACCTCTCTGTGCCACCCTGCACTAGTGCAACACTCATGTGCCTCTCGCATTGTTGCAGCCTGCTAGCTCTGCACTGTAGCTCTCTCTGTAGATCCATCCACATCTATCTCTACCCACTCAACTAGTCCTGCTATTCCTCATCGGGGCTCCCGTAGTAAGGTATAATAAAAAAGGTTGGGTACCTCAATGATCCTACCCTATTACAGCCTTCTTGGGACTGCCACTCCACATCACCCCACCTCCGACCTAGAGGTATGGATGCATGTGATCCCTCTTCCCACTTGGCTCGAAATTTCCCCCTATTGGAGGTCTCTGCATGAGTAGATGCCTCCACTCGATCTCCTCTCGACTTCTCTAGTTGTGGTTGCTCCACAACCTCCTGAAGTTGCTTCACCAATTGTGGCTCCTCCACAATTGTTTGAGACTTCTTCAGGCGCTGCATGTTGAGAGGTAATGTACTCTCCCTCTCAACCAACAAGTCTCCATCAATTTCCTTGCTCCTCAAGCCTTTGCATGCATCTTGAACCTCAAGAGCATATAGGTTCTTGACTCGTGAACTGATATGCTTCACCTGTCTCGTGGTGATGTGTCTAAGGAAAACCTTTCCCTTATTGAAGACTACATCATAGATTTTGTCTTCCAACATTCCAATCGATACCAAGTTTTTCCTTAGTCCTAGTACATACTTTACATCGGTCAAGGTAATGCGAGCTACATGCTCCCTCTAAAAAACAACCATTCCTACACCTGAGACACTATACTTTTCATCATTACCCATCGCTAGGAGTATCTGGAGATCTTTCTCCTCCAAGGTACTGAACAAACTCTTGTTGCCGGTCATATGGAAAGAAGCTCCACTGCCAAGAAACCAACCACATCCCACCATGGATGAAACCATGCATGTGAAGAGTGTGAAATCCAACTCGAACTATGAGGCCAGTGCCTCACCTTCTAATCCTTCCAAGGATCCCTTCTTGGATTTCTTCAGTGGACAATTTGTAGCAAAATGGCCCACCTCATGACAATGAAAGCATCACACTTTCAATATTTCAAACTTCTTCCCACCATGGGAAGAACTCAATTTGGGATGAGAATCCTTCTTGGATGAAGAAGATCCATCTTCGGTGCTTCTCTGTATCTCCTCGTCCATTAGATCCAACCAAAGTTGTTCCCAATCTGGTAGTTTCTCTCTTCCATTTACTGTGTCTTGGTAGCTATGCTAGCTCTTAGGAAGACTGAGGAGAGCTAGACTCACCATGTTGTCATCGAATGTCATTATCCCTACACTTCCAAGCTCATACCTGCAGGTGGTGAGCTTGTTTAGATATGTAGAGATCGTGTCGCCCTTTTCACACTTGATTTTCCAAAGCTTGTCTTTTAGCACCGGCTTCCTCTCATTCCTGATATTTTTATATAGATCTTTCAATGTTTTCCACATTGAAAATGGTGTCTCCTTCCCATGGAGGCTCGAGACAATGTGGTTTTGAACTCCCTCCAAGAGGATCCTCCTTTCTCTAGCCACACATTTCTTCCATTCCGTTAATTATGTAGCATTAGCCGCTGCTGGCTTGGGGAATTCTTACTCAATGAAGTCCTTTAGGCCGTTATCCTCTAATACTACTTCCATGCGATCCTTCCAGGCTATATACATCGAGCTGCCATCAAGGGCATACTCGAGTATTAAACCATTGAACGCCATTGGTGAAATTAAAATGTGATAAGAACTCGATTTCTATATTCAAGAACCTCAAACTTTGAACTTCTCCCTTCTTGTATATTTTTCTTCACTTTGATCACCTTTACTCTGATACCATGTAGAAATTCCCACTATAGATCAATAGATTATGCAATATACTAAAGAAAAATACAAGATCTACTTCTACAACAAACTTGCGAAAGCTTAACCGAATATGAGCAAGATCAAATAGAACACATATAACTAAGAATGATAATTCAATCACACATGAGCGCGGAAAAATACTCTGGGGAAAGCCTCAGCTAAAAAACACGATCTCTATATTATCATACAAGTGGAAATATGTCAGGATTACACAAAGCCTTAGCTCAAAAGCTATCCAGCTCTTAGCACAATCCCTCTACTTCTCGCAGATAGTCAAAGGCTTATCAC
Source organism: Pinus taeda (assembly GCA_000404065.3). Lineage (NCBI taxonomy): Eukaryota > Viridiplantae > Streptophyta > Pinopsida > Pinales > Pinaceae > Pinus > Pinus taeda. The sequence goes on from APFE031623869.1 coordinate 24,740, forward strand.
AAACCTTCTCCTCTTCCCTCCAAGCCTCCTATTTCCTTGTGCAGTTTTTCCTGGGGTCCAATACTTTCACTTATGTGAATTCCCACCTCACACTGCTCACTTGGCTCAAAAATAACTGCACAAACTTGAAGGAGATAATTCCTTTTGCGTGGATGAGTTTCCTATATAGGAAAAATCCTCCAAGTGATAGTACAGTCACCCTTCCTTTGATCTCAACTGGGTCTCTCACTGAAATGACATGCATGAGTTATTATGAGAGAATATTCAGTTATCTGAAGTCTAACAATTACACGCATGCATGCATTAACTAACTGAACTCACAATTAACTCCACAAACTGTTGGAACTAATCTAACTCTACTTAACTCATTTAACTGAGCTAACTAATTACAACTCAAATTACAACTCATCCTTATCTCTTTAACTAAGTGATAAATTCCTCAATTAATGGGATAATTGTTGCATGTACTCACACAGACTTTTTGTTTGATTTCCTACAACTAATTAACTCAAGAGGAATTAATTAATTATTAATCAAATAACTACTAAGATCAAATTCAAATTTTACTTCTTTATTTTAGTTCAGGGACTAACTAAAATAGGAATCCATCCCGAAATGCTATTTATAGTAATCCTATTTTTATCACTTCCATTTTTCATTTGTTGTTGCTATTTCCAATGGTACCCGAACTGCTATTTATAGAAATTCTATTTTTAGCATTTCTTGTTGCCATTTTCAACATGTTCCTCCCAATCATGAAGTACGTTTCTCATTCCCTCTGAGCTCAAACTCCTCCTTGCCAGGAGAAAAACTTGGTGGTTTATTAATTTTTCACAAATATTATTATAATATTTGTCTTCTAATGTTTTTGTGTTAATATGTTGTATGGAATTTGTTTCAGCGTTACTTACTATTAGCTCACAAATCTATTTCAGACTTTGACTTAACACATCTATTACTTTGTTTTTTTTTCTCTTTATATGCTTAATGTTGAAATCATATTCAATTAGGAAGGTCATCCATTTAGCCTTCCTAGAATTCATGTTAGGATGGATAAAAAAATATTTTGGACCCACATGAGCAATAATTAAGCTAAATTTGTTACCAATTAAATAATGTATCCACATCTTAAGTGTGTGGGTGATTACAACTAGTTCAAGTTCATAAACTACATAGTTTATTTCATGATCCTTTAGTTTACGGGATTCATAAGCCACCGCATGATCTTCCTACATGAGCACACCCCCTAAACCTTCCAAAAAAGTGTCATTACAAAATACAAAGTCCTTATTAGGGTTTTTATCTTCATCATAGGTTGCAGGGTAAGATAATTTAGAGAGTCACTCTGTAAATCTGCAGTAGCGTGATGTGATACCCATGAATAATCTAACATCTACTACATCCTTAGGGATTGGCCAACTAAGAATGGCCTTTACCTTTTCAGGATCCACAATTATTCCCTCTTTAGATATCACATGTCCTAGGTACTATATCCTATCTTGATAAAATTCACATTTGCTGAACTTAACGTAGAACTGATGTTCACGTAAAGTCTACAACACTATTTCTAGATGTTGTTTGTGCTCCTCTGAACCTTTTGAATAAATTTGTATGCCATCTATAAAGATTAATATGAACTTATCTAGAAATTTTCTAAAGACACTATTCATCAAGCACATAAAGGCAACAAGTGCATTTGTATGTTCAAATGGAAGAACTATAAACTCATAGTGTATGTATCAGGTATGAAATTTGTTTTTGGAATGTATTCTTCTTTAATCCTCAGCTGGTGATAACCAAATTTGAGATTTATTATAGAAAATATAGTTTCTCCCCTTACTCAAATAAATCATTAGTTCTAGGCAACAGATACTTATTTTTAATTATGAATTTATTCAACTTCTAGTAGTCAATACATAAGCTAAATGTTCATCATTATTTTAGAAAAATAGGACTCGTGCACCCCATGGTGAAACATTCGCTCTGATGTACCTTTTGTTTCATAATTCTTGTAACTGCATTGTTAACTCTACTAATTCCATTACACTCACCAATAAGGTGCTTTTGATACCAGTGCAACTCTTAGTATTAATTCTATAGAAAAATATATTTCTCTTTTTGGTGGAAAACCGAGAATATCATAAGGAAATACATCTTGATAGCCTCAAATAAATTTCATATGATTTAAGGGTTTAGTTTGTTTATCTTGTGAGTTCTCTTCCTCTTAAATGGAAAACAATTGGAATCCTTTCATTGTATCCCTCTTTAATTGTAAAATAGATATTTGGTTCACCAAAATGAGCCTAGGTATTCCTTTTATGCTATGAGTTTCTCTATTATCTATGGTGCAAGTAACAATTTTATTAAGACAATTAATAATTTCCCTATGCCCCTCCAACCAATCCATCCCTACCAAAATGTCATACAACCCTAGTGGTAGAATGTTCAGATTCATAGTGGTTTGGTTAACATTTAGAATAACAAGGCCCTGTATTTACCCAATTTGTAAGCTTTATTTTTGTGCCAGTAACCAATTGGACCAAGCCTATTTTTTTGTACTTTTCATAATTTAATTTACATTTTTCGACAATCTAGGGAATAATATAACTCAAACTAACACTAGCTTCTATCAAAACGTAAATAGGTTGGTTTAAAATTTAATCGTCTATCTCCACCATGGTGGATTGATGTTATATTTGGCACTTTTCCAATGTTGCAATGATTCATGGAATATTCTTGGCCACACTACTAACGATGGAGGCCTCTTGAATATTGTGTAGAGTCTACACATACATTGTATTATAAGGAAAGTTTCACATAATATGGGGTCCTCCACTTCCCCATCATTTTAAGGATTCTTTATCCATGCCATTAAATTCCTTATTACTTAATTTTGTCTGTTTAGACCTGGTTTGAGTGCGTGCCTGCGTTCTTTGGGTATGGTTAATATTTTTACAGAAATTTCAACTTTGATTTCCCTTACTAAATTTTTTAAAAGGTCCAAGTTTTCCTTATTTCCCACCTTGGGAAAATTTATCCTTCTTTTTATTAGTCCATGATTTCATGTTTTCATTTTTCCTCTTAGCCTGCTAATAACAAATTCTTGCTTTTCTAATGGCCTCATCAATTATTTTGGGATTATCGCGCCCAAATTGTTCCTTAAAAGAGAGAGAAAGACAACTAATTAAGCGGTGTACCTTGGCCTTTTCCTCTTGTACGTATGGTACATATCTCAAAATATAGGTAAATTTCATCACCATCTTATCCATTGACATTTAACCAAGATTCAAGTCATGAAATTCTTTGGCCTTGTCGTAAAAATAACATTCTTATTTTCTAAATTATGTGTTGTTTTAATTTATTCCCACCACAAGGAAGCTTTCCCTTATAACTAATATGTAGCTAATTTAGCTTCTAATTTAGTATCATAATCTTAGACTTGAAAGTACATATTAATATTAATTAGTCATGCCTCTGTTGCTTCTTCCCAATCATAGGTTGGGGGTGTAATCTTCTTGAATTCTCCTTGTAGTTCTATTTTTGGCCTTTTTCCATGCTTCAATTTTTTTATTTTTTTTTGTGAATTGTGCTCTTCCTCCTCCTCAGATTCAACTTATTTGCTTTTAGCCACCTCTTCAAAGGTCTTCTGCTTGGATGTCTCCCATTAATCCTCTTTCTCCCTTACTATTTCCACAGTTTTGGGATTGAGAGTGTGTTAGGTTTTTAATGTGTTTCTCTTGTTTTGCACTAAATTTTAACAACTAATCATCTCTTGCATTGAGGTGAACTAATTTTTTTTTCATGTCTCACCATATTTACTAATTCCACTATAGACATTTTCATTTGAGCTTGTTCACCCAGATGTATGGAGATCTTGTCTTCACTAGTGTGAGTGTCTTCTTGTGGTTCTTCCATTACTTATCCCTTTTACTTACTCGTCTTCTTATTCTATGCAAAAACATTAATTCATTTTATTAAACATATTCATTGTTAGATAAAAGGATAGAATGTTGCAACCTCTTTTTCCATGATACCATATGTAAGATCCCTCCAAATTCACTCAGAAAAATAGTATGAATTTCATAGTATATTTTTTTTAAATATACTACATGCATTAATTGCCACATCAATATAATGATCCTTGAAATTAAATTGCAAATGTAAATGATTTATTAATTTCCCACATTTTTTCTATTTCACTTGTGAAAAGTAACATTGTATTGTCTCTTCATTAAAAATTTGGTTGGTCACCCAAACTTGGGTAGACATGATATTGAACTTTGATTATATATTCCCTTGTTTTTTAAAGTACCCTACTACAATTTTTGGGCTATGGCTATGCTATATTATTGGTCTAGAACAATCGATCCCCATTGTTATACGAGAATAGTGTCCACACGGATGCTGCTATTCCCATTGAGATGGGTGGCTATCTTAGAATCAAACAATCAAAGTCTACTATCGATTCCTTTTATGAAAATAGATGAGAGGAGAACGAAGATGGCCAACTTGAGTCTTGCGCTCGATTCCCTCTCCTTCTTGATAGAGTTTTGCCGCTCGCTCTTTGTCTACTCAACTTCAAAAGGACCTGTAGAATCACAGCAACATACTACTATGCAAGAAACTAAGATCTAAGTTCATAAATAATGCAGGATCAGATGTGCATTAACCCAGCATCATCCTCCAGCTAAGAAGCCCTTCTTCACCTCAAGCAAAGCAAAATCACCCAACACTGTGAATGTACACCAGAATACCAACAACACTTCTCTATAAGTTACAAAATTCCAGCCTCTAGATCTGTGATGAGGGATCCATATATAGATGATTATAGGGAGATGAGTCATCTTTTGGGGTCTTGATTAGTGTCTTCTCTCTCATAGTTCCTACTTCCACTTGGAGAATGATGATCTCTTACTCATCCCTGGTCGAAAATAGAGAGGCAAGTGTCAGAGGGGAAGCTTCTGGAAGATTCCCTGATCTTCCACCTCGCATTTTTGTCCCTGCCATTTGTCCATT
>APFE031623875.1:0-15654 GCA_000404065.3 Pinus taeda
TATTTGAGTAATTTAAATTTGGGTAATTTAAATTACCTTTTTAATATGCCATTTTACGGAGTTTTCTAAGAAGGCTATTGCTCGTACAGCCAAAAGTGGCCCGAATTACCCCAAAAAAATTTCAGAAAATCTTGTAGAGGCACTTTTTGAATGTTGTTTTTGATGGTGGAAATGGATTAAGCATCATCGAAAACATCTAGGACACCTAATATTTTGAAGTTTAACAACTATAACTTGGATTTACGAAAATCCTCGCTGAATTTTCTCTAAATATGACCAGAATTTCCATAACTTTCCTAGCAATTCTTCCCGCTAGTTAGACTACTTCCCATTTTACATGGGATATTGGAATATGTGTCAATGTATTGGACAATGATAAAGAGCCGAGAAATTGACAGCCAAAATTGAAAGAATCCGGGGAAAAAATCTCATAAAATCTTCTAGAGGCAGTGTTTCAATCATGTTTTTTATGGTGGAATTGGATTAGGCACCATCAAAAAAGTCTAGGACACCTAAAATTATGAATTTACACAGGTTTTACTTGGATTTACAAAAAGCCCTCACAACGTTTTTGAAAATATGGTCCGAATTTCCTTAACCTTGAGGGAAAAAAAGCATAATCCTTAGACTATTATGATAAAGACTCTCCAAAATGGGTCTATACCATAATGAGCCCATGGTATTGACCCTCATTTTTTTGAGGAAAAAAGTAAAATAAGGGTTCTAGAGAGTTCATCAAACTTTTAAAAGGAGATAAGAGCCAAGCATTGTGGGCATCCTCAGTCTATCTATCTATTTTGTTTCTAGTTTTGATCCTAAGGATGAAAACCAGTGTGGGTGGGTGTAATTGTCTGGTAGATACATTCAATTTCCACTATTGTGATTCTACAACATGCAATGGAGAACACTAAGAAGCGTGGGGAAGAAAATCCAACAAATCTTGTATCATGGGCACCACTAGACATAGTTACGAGCGCAAAGGATTTAAGCAATGATGTCCAACCTCATGAACAACAACAAAGAGGAATAATGGTAAGGGATTACTCCTCTTTTAATAGTTTTGATCTCATCAGGAGAAAAATTCACCCCAATATGAACATTTGCCATGATACCTAGCTTAATAGAAATTTTAATGGACATTGTTATGGCAATATTGTTTCCTTCCAACCAAACTTCATGAGTAATAATAGGCATTTGAAGTGGTGGGGTTGAGAAACGCAAAGAGAACTTCTCAATACTTTTAGACATGACTATCGGGCCAGGAAAGAATGAGGAATGATGATGAGTATCATTCCATGGTGCTTCCTCCAGAGACATTATTTCCATGATATTCTCATGAGAGGGAAAACTAACAGTTAAGGGATCGATGGAATATGAAGAACCAAGACACGCGGATTGAGAATACGTGTCAAGAGATGAACTCAAAACAGTATGATTAGTAGGTACCGAAGCTGAAGCCAAAACAATCCCCACATAATTGATCTTGGTGGGGCTTAACGACATGACATCACCATATGTATCAACAAGATGAGGAGAGGGAATGGCCCAAGGATCAGACTTAATCGAGATCATGTTGACTAAGGTAACATGTAGAGGTGGGAGAGGAAAAATACCCATCAATGTGGGATCTTTAAAAATTCTAGGCCCCACACTCTCATAAGGAGTATCAGTGTTCTTCACGTATGGGAAATTTCCATCCGAGGAAGAAGAAGTGAAGAAAGACAAATGGTCAACTACGCCAATTTTACCATGATGGGGGGAAAAATAACATAGAATAGAGAAGAGGACACATCATGCATAGCATGGGTCCAACTCTGTCCTACTAGAATATTATAATTACGATTTGCATCGACAATTTCTACTTCAACATGTATTGTCTTGCCTTCCAAGGTAATGGTAAGATTCAGAAGGACACCAAATGGTCGATAATCATGCCTATCGAAGGCTTCCAAAGTGTTTGGTGATTGGTTCAAGGTAGGAGAACCAATTTCCTTCTAACAAGAGACAGACATGATGCAAGTGGAAGCACCTTCATTAATGATGGTCAGTGAATTGTCTTCTCATTAATGATCACCTAGAGGAGAAAGGAAATCTGATAAGGTAAGCACAAAATGTGGTTTTCCTGATCAAAACAAATGAGATTGGAGTCAGATGGATCAGTACCTCCAATAGTTGACAACAACAATTTACGTTGAGAAGGACATCTTTGAAGGACCTTGAGAGTAGACATAGATGATGGCGCTTGAGCCAAATCGTCAAAAATGTTATAATGCTAAGTAGCCTGAGCATTCAAATTGTACGAGGATTCTTCCAGCACACCCCGAGAGGGTGTTCGAATAGAGGAATCAGGATTAGGTCGCTCTATATGGAGAGGACCAGAGGAATGCGCAATAGAGGAGGAAGGGGTGCCTTCTTTCTCTTTCCCTACTGTTGGGGTAGGTGTTTGATAATATTTCAATCTGGTAGCCACATTTATATATGTACTCATCATAAACACTTGGGAACCTGAGGAAGCGGAAGACTGTGGCTGGTCTACCATTTAGGTTTGCTCGGACAAAAAGGGCTCTTTCAAGACACTTGGGTTCCCTTTGAACAAGCAACTAACTTTAGACCATCAAGCACAATATTTATTATAGTGATAGTCCTCACAGATGAGGCATGGATACTTGGGCTTCCTTTGAGAAGCATTACCAACAGATGACTTAGGAGGGCCTTGTTTTGGGGCATCGGCTTTAGTCCTGACTTTTCCTTTCTTCTTACCTATAGAGGATTTATCCGTTGTGGTAGACTGGACAACATGGACCTTAGAGGTTTTACCAGGACCAGGTGAATTTTGAGAGGGATCATTGGGACTAGTGTTTGAGACCACCTTCTACTTGGAAGACGATTCCGTGGAGATCTGAGACACAGAACCAATAAATCCATCAATAGGTGGCGTAGCTGCAGACTTCGATGTTTTTATATGAGGTGATGGTCTTGGAGCATCGGGTAACATATCATATAACATGCCAGATTGTGAGTAGACGAGGTATAAATACTAGGCATGCGTGATGGCTTGCTCCTCAATGACATAGCCACGCATAGTTATGTCCTCAGAAATTTCACTGATGAATGACTTCGTAAACCAATCGGTCAACAAATGATCATCAATTTCAGACTTTATCAAGCGATGCCAATGCCTCCATTCATGGATGTGATCAAAGATATGGGTCGTAGTGTCTTTCTTAAGAGATGTAAGCAAATGGGTGCAAGTTTCATAGCAAGCTGGCAGATGAAAATGTGTGAGTAAATCCATAGCAAGAGTGTTAAACTAATTGTAGGTACATCGAGGTAATTCAATGTACCACTTGGCTACAACACCTATGAGAGTTCATTGAAAAAGTTGAAGACGAATAGAATCATCAACGTATGAATTGGAGGAGAACCAGAGGTGATATGTCATCATGTGGGCTTTTGGATCCTCCTTTGCTTTTCCCTCAAACTTTAGACAATCTCTCAGAATCTTGGACGGAACTAGAGGGTAGTATGGCGAATGAAGAATGGGATCATTCATGAGTTTAGAGACATCTAGCACCTCCAATGCGGCTAAGAATGGAAATTTCATATTAAAAGGCATTTGGAGCCTATGAGTGGGCCCGGACTACAGAACCCTTCTTTGTTGGTAAGGATTTTGTTCCCATAGTGTAGGATTTTTTCCATATGGAATTTTGTTTTCCCCCCATTGTAGGTTACCTTACCCGTAGGGAGGATTATAACCTTGGTAGCATTGATACTATCTGGCCAGAGGCTTCTGATAATAAACATACGAGTTAAAAGGTTATTGAACCTCATGGCCTTGGACATATGGATTTTGCAGCTCCTACCCCTGGACATAAGGGTGATGAACTTGCTTCCCTTGGACATAAGTATTTTGCACCTGTTTCCCTTGGACATAAGGATTCTAAACATGTTTCCCTTGGTCATAAGGATTTTGAGCTTATTGTTGCAGGACTTGACCTTGGCCTTGTAAAGGTTGACCCTGTTGATATGAATACAAGGGTTGTTGTTGCCTGGGTTGGCCTTGTTACTCCAAGGGTTGGCCTTATTGTTGTAAAGGTTGTCCCTACGGTTGCAGAGGTTGACCTTGCGAAGGAATAGGTTGTGAGGATTGGTGAACAAACTATGTCTGCGGCTACAAATTTTGTTGTGACTGTTGCAAGGATTTCCCCTATGATTGTTGTAGTTGTCCTTGCTACTACATTGTCTACCCTTGCCGCTACAAAGGTGGCCCTTGTAGCTATGAACGTTTCCCTTTCTGTTGTAAGGGCTGCCCTTACTGTGGCGAGGGTACTTGGACATTTCCTAGAGCAATACCTTGAAAGTTCCCGAATTGGATCTTTCCATACCCACCAAGCAAGACAGGTGGACCAAGCTAAACATAGGGTCCATCTTGTGGGACGTAAGGCCGATTTACCATCACTTGTGAACCATAGGGAACATGAGGAGGTTGCAATGGAACTTGAGCCACATACAATTGCTAGTACTTTATGTTACTTAACCCAGACGAACCAACAGGGCTCGGATACTAGTATTGGACATTACTCGATCTAGAAGGACAAGGAGGGTTCAAAATAGCACTGTAAGAGGGCTAGTTCAGTCCAACTATGTGATCTTGTGAGCTACTCACATTGGTTGTGCTAGAAATCATGGAGATATTTGGATCTTGCCTCCTAGGCATTGGTACAACATGTCCAATTACTGGAGGATTTGAAAAACTTACAGAGACTTAACTCGAGACCGTCGGTTGAACCGAAAGAGTCAGTTGACATGAAGAAACGAATGGATTCAAAATGGTGGGTTGCACCAGAACTGAAGTGACTATAGTATGCACATTCAGTTGAGAGGTTGACATCTAAATCAATGGACGTGAGGTAGGCATAGCACTAGACGACCATATAGGGTTATGATACAATGACGAAGCACTAGGAGTGCCCGACACAAACTGAGCTAGAGACGTATAAACATGCGGCAATGAGTGCCCGCTATGCTCAATGTAAATGCTGGTTAGAATGCTTCCCGTGTAATGGAAACCTTCAGGAGAAAATTTATATCCCTGTTTATTAATAATGTGAGGAGTGTGTGTAGTAGAAACCTCTGAGTGAGTTGGAGAGGAGACTAGAATATTTCCTTCTGATTCCATGGGTGGAAACAAATGATGCTGGACAATCAAAGATGTTCGAGGGGATAATTCCAAATGAATACCCAGTTGATTGTACAGAATAACAGATCGTATGGTGACATCACAGCAGGATCGAACAAAGGATTTGGAGGGAAAATAGCGAGTCCTTTCTGAGCTTCAAGGGTCGGTGAACTCTCGCGAGTCTAGATAAGATTATCTGGAGAATCACCGCTAGATTCGTAAGGTGACCCAATATTTGAAAGAGGAGGAAGAGATGACAAAGGTTGAATACTAAGAACAATTCCAAGTTCAACACCTTAATCCTCGAGTGACTGCGAGAGTTTGGGATGAGGCTCCTCAGGTGATCTTTCTGGTGGAAGAGTCGAAAAGAAACTAGGAAAACCTGATGGTTCTACCACAATGACTTTGTCACAAATAACAAGAAAGAAGAGGTTAATTTTATGGTTCTTCAAAATGTATTAAATGTATATTCATGATGTGGTCTAGAAAAGGAATCTCAGGAATATGATGTTATCGTTGGCAAATACTTTTTAAAAAACTGAAACAAGCTGGTGCTTTTTCATGTTTTAAGAGTCGAGAAAAAGGTGAAGATGACTTTATCACTTTTCATTTAAACGAGTTCGAAAGGACAAGTGCTCAATGATATTTTAAATTTAGAGAGTTAAAAATACCAAAACAACGGCTGAGGATAATCTAGGAAAAAGGATTACCAAGTAACCGTGAACTTCATAATACCTCCCGACAAACTGAGAAGTACGGGTAGGAAATATCCTCAAATGTTGTGTTTGGTGTATCACATTTACAAGGTGGCACACTATGTTTCCTATGGATAAAGGATTGCAAAACTAGTGGGGTCTCCCTTTATATACGTGATGGTACAGGGAGCACAAGTACATACTAGTGTTGTCTAGTGCCGAATTGTACGACAACTACTAGGTTTAAATATGTGAGAACACATATCTAGCCTAGACCTCTAAAATGTGAGTGTTAGGTTTAAAATGTTTCTTAGGTTAATTGAATACATCTTAAATTTTATCTTGAAATTATGTCTGATTTTTAGCTCCTATCAATGTGAATCGAAAAACTTCTATATGTAGCTAGATGAGACTTATCTATTTTTCAATGGAATGATAGGATGAAGCCCTCACATAAACACTTCAATGAAAAATTTTCAAACAATGAACATCAATCATATGTAAAAGATGAAAAGGAGAATTCTTTCCAAACCAAACATTCAAAGACTCAATAGAAACAAGACGAGAAATTGTAATGTATGCTTTAAAAGAGACGTTCAACCAAGAGAAGACCAAACGAAACTTTTCAAACTTGTTCAATTGAAACCAAAGCAGTAAAAATAACTAGAACACAAAATCCATGGAGTAGTTAACCAACCATATGAATTTCTCATCATGCAAACAATTGAATGGGCAATTACCTACATGCCATAGGGTCACAAACCATCCAAAGACCTAAAAAATAAAGGACATATTAAATCAAACAAGCACACACGAGAAGCTAATGAAGCTTTCTAGCTAGGGAGAACAAAGGCAAATAGACTAAGAGGCAGAAATTATGAGAGCAAGAAACACAAGTTATGATTTAGGAGAAACGCTGATCTTACCTTACAAGAATCAGCGTGATTGAATAATTGACAACAAGTGCCACAAGGGAGTCCCATGTGACCTTTTTAGAGAAATTCACACTGGTCGGCTCGACTCTCAGAAAATAAAACATGCTCATCGAGGATTTCAAGGAAAAAATAAAAGTTTTCAAATATAAAAATGAGATTTGTCACTGTAAAATTCAAAACCAAAGCAAAAAACCAAGGAAAGGATAGAAAACCAAAGGGAAAGGCTGCTACAACAACAGTTAACACAAACCATGAAATGAAAAACAATCAAAAGAGAGGTATGGATCCCAATAGAGTCACCAATTTGTGGAGTAGGTAAATCTCCTCTATGGAGAGAGGTGATCCCTCTTGCCCTAGAGTGGGTCTACCCGCAAACAGAACAACCTAATGAAAAATTCCTTAAATAGAATCAAATAAGAGGGCCTACCTATTAGAATGCTAATCCGCTTGATGGTGGCCTCGTTCCTTTGCTCCAACTTATTTTTGTTATTCTCCTTCAAATACCTAAAACAAGTGCAAAAGAGACAACAAAAAAGATAAGGGCATACAATTCCATTCAATTCACTTAAAAAGTCAAGGAATCTTAAGCCATAAAATGTAATATGAAAATCAATGTAGGAAAAAAATCATTAGTTGTATTGATATAAAGCTCAGAAAGAGATACAACCAAAGCCCTGACACCACAGGTCTCCTCTGATGTATCTGAGTTCCAACACCACTTCTAGTATCTCATGGTTAGCCTCAACAATGGAATTTTAAGGCTTCTACGTTTTAGTTCCAAACAAAACCAAACACATTATTCTCTCTTTATACACTTAAACTAGAAGGAAAAAGAATATAGATATCTTGTGGTTATTCAAGCTCTAAAAAGACGAGTTCAACTTGGAAAATAAGGAGTTTATATAGCTTTGATGGAGGGGAGATGGTTCCTCTGATGATGGGAGAGGGATTATCTCTTTGGTTTTTCCCATCTTTAAAGGGGAAAAAAGCCCAAAGAGACCTCCTCGGCTCTATCGAGCCAAACGAACATCTAGCACATCACCACATTGTGTCAATATGAAAATAAATATTGTGTCAATGTATTATTTTGATAAAAGTACATTTATTTGTGTAATTTAAATTTAAGTTTTAGGTTTATTTTTTAATTTAACTTTTATTAAATCTTGTGTTAATAAATTAATTTAAATATAAAATATATGTAAAGTTACTTTGATAAAAGTGAAGTTTATTTGAGTAATTTAAATCTAATTTTAAAATTTACTTTTTTAATTTAAATTTTATTAAAGCTTGTGTTAATAAATTAATTTAAATATAAAATATATATACTGTTATTTTGATAAAAGTGATGTTTATTTGATTAATTTTAATTTTAATTTTAATTTTGATTTTAGCTTTTTAATTTAAATTTGTGTAATTCACAGTTGGGTAATTTGACTTATTTAAATTTGGGGAATTTAAATTACCTTTTTAATATATCATTTTATGGAGTTGAATGCAAAAATAATTCAAAAAATCTTGTAGAGGCAGTGTTTGAATCATGTATTTGATGGTGGAAATGGATTGAGCATTATCAAAAACATCTAGGACACCTAATGTTTTGAAGTTTAACAACTATAACTTGGATTTACAAAAATACTGCATAATTTTATGTAAATATGACCAGAATCTCCATAACTTTCCGGTCAATTCTTCCAGCTAGTTAGACTACTATCCATTTTACATGGCATATTGGAATATGTGTCAATGTATTGTACAATGATAAAGAGGGGAGGAATTGACAGCAAGAATCCCGGAAAAAAATCTCATAAAATCTTGTAGAGGAAATGTTTGACTCAAGTTGTTTATGGTGGAATTGGATTAAGCACCATCAAAAAAGTCTATGACACCTAAAATTATGAATTTACCCAGGTTTTAATTGGATTTACAAAAATCCCTCACAAAGTTTTTGAAAATATGGTAGGAATTTCCATAACCTTGAGGGAAAAAAGCATAATCCTTGCACTATTAAGATAAAGACTCTCCAAAATGGGTCTATACCATAATGAGGCCATGGTATTGACACATGGTATTGGCCTTCATTTTTTGAAGAAAACAATAAAATAAGGGTTATAGAGAGTTCATCCAGCCTTTAAAAGGGGATAAGAGCTAAGCATTGTGGGCATGGTGAGTCTATCTATTTATTTTTTTCTAGTTTTGATCCTAAGGAGGAAAACCAGTGTGGGTGGGTGTAATTGTCTGATAGATACATTCAACCTCCACTATTGTGATTCTACAACCGGAAATGGAAAACACTGAGAGGCGTGGGGAAGAAAATCCAACAAATATTGTATCATAGGCACCACCAGACATAGTTACGAGTGCAAAGGATTTAAGCAATGATGTCCAACCTCATGAATAGCAACAAAGAGGAATAATGGTAAGAGATTACTCCTCTTTTAATAGTTATGATCTGATCCATTACCGAGAGTTTGGTAGAAATGAAAAAAAGATACCAAACATTTTTCGAGAGTATCATGTAGCTACATTCACTAATGGATTAGGTAACATAACAGGAGTGGTGATAACACATAGCACAGTGTGTTATATTCAGGTGACCAGGAATGGTACCTGTATAGTTCCGTTCAGTCTTAATTTAGATTATGGTAATGATGGCCAGCCCCCTATGCACCAACGTCTACAAATAGATAATGACCGGCCTATTACGAGCCAGCTACCATGGAAATCCTTGTTTCACATTTATAATCTTCATAATGAGTCTTTGATAATGGTTACTGAGGGTCCGCGAAGGCGAAGGATTATAAGCATTCCAATTGAATGCATAAAAAAAGGAGCTACAACCCACGAAGAGTTGTTCCAGGGTGAGTTCGTAATCTGTCATTGGAAATTTGATATTCCAAATTGCAGTGGCGTGATTTATAATTTGTCAGAAAGGGGGGTGTTTGCAATTGAAAAATTACAGTCATCTGTTTGCAATTTCATACCCAAATAGCAAATTAACATCAAAAGGTGGACTTCTAGATCCTCAATTTACATTTGGAAGTCCAGGAAATACTGAAATCGTGATCTGTGAAAACGTAAAAGGAAAATCCACTTTGTTTAGGATTTATTCCAAAAGTGATGGAATTTTTCGTAAAGAATTTTTCCTGGAAGAGAGTTGTTGGGCACTCGTTGAACTATGTGGCTATGAAATAATGGTTTTGCAATGGGGAGAAAAGGGGGAGCTGGAAGTAATGGATATTAGATGCATAAAGAAAACAAATCTTCACACTACATGTCGACCGCACTACTTACATACAGTTTCCAAGTTCATTTGCTAGGACCGTTGATGGCAAACAGTTACTGTGTGTAATTTAGAAGGAGAGATTTTAGTGAGACTTGAAGACCACCGAATATCACCATTACAAAATCACAGGATATCATCATTTCTATTTGTGAGAAACCCAATGATTCCTATGGTTCTTACAGCATCAATATAAGCAGCATTGTTACAGGACAATGCCTCGCAAAGCTTAGCAAAAATGCTTCGAATTGTTCTGAAATCAGAAAGCAGGTTCTCGGTTTTGGAACTACAGGATTTGCATATGATGAAAGGACGCACAACATTTTCACAGCATGTTGTCATGGCATAGGCTGCGTATGGTCCAATAGATTCTACAGTGATGCTATATTCGACATTTGTTTTTGATAGTATAGACTCCATGCCCATTCAATGTTTCCATCTGTGTTTTATTTTATGAATATCATATCTCAGAATTACTTGAAATACCTGCAAGTGTTATGAACTAATCAGATCCAATACATTCTTTCACACTTGTTTTAATTTATCAAGTGATATATGGAGAAATCCTAGTGTCTTTTGTGCTCTTTGGATTTCTTTGAGCCTTTAAATTATGCTTCCCCTTGCTCCTACTTCTCACTTCCAATTCTCATATCAAATGTGAATTTTCATACAAAGAGGGCCATGTGCTCATTTGTGTCATAGATGGAGAAATCTTGGTGTCTTTTGTGCTCTTTGGATTTCTTTGAGGATTTAAATGATGCTTCCCCTCCTCCTACTTCTCACTTCCAATTCTCATATCAAATGTAATGAGCGTTCCATGTAGTTGCTCCATTTTCAATGTCTTTGCTTGTGCCATCTATTCTATGGCTGAGATCTTGCCATTAAACCTCTTTGGGAGAGATCCTAAGACTTTCTAATTGACTACCATAATGTATTCATCAAGGACTCTAATCATATTAGATACTTCATCAACTCTAAATAAGTATTCAATAATATATTCACCAACATTTATCCTTGTAATTTTAAATTTCATTCTATAAGTTTGAAGTTTTACTTGCTTTATCCTCTTATTTCTCTTATAATATTACTTGAGCTTGTCCCAATTTTTTTTTGGTTGATGTGTAGTGAATCAAATTTTCTATTCATACTAATTACAACAAGTGATGATGAGGTTCATGGCATTTGCATTATTATTGTAAGGTCTTCTTTCATCAAACTTGTAAGTGGAGTTATCATAATTGTGTATGTAGATTCTATTACTGCCCATAAATTGAATCCAAGAGACATGATGTATGATTCCTCATTTACCTCGATTTCATGTGGATCTAATTTCCAATGGTTAACTTGTTCTTGAAGGATCTTGTTATGATATTAATTGTTGAGAATCTCGAATTACTCGAAGGGAGGGGGTGAATCCATAATTATACAATTTTGCAAATTTTTAAGAAATTGTGCATCAATATGTAACCTATACACAACAAAAAGATAATCACATCACATATGTACATATTGATTTAACGTCAAAACCCTTCCAAGAGAAAAACCACCAAAAATGTGTTGGTATTGTGATGTAAAATAAGAGCACCAACTATGTTTAAATCAATATTTGATAGCACCAACTCAAATGAGGCTCCAACCCCTTTATATCAGAAAGCTCGAGCTTACTTAAGGAACAAATCTCAAATCTTTGCAGGGACACACCCACTTCTACCACTATGATCTACTCTTTCATGGGATTTTTAGAGTGAGACCTCTAGCACCTTAATTCACTTTTTATTTAATTCATTTTCCTTTTATCACCCCACTCTCCTCTACAAATCCTTGACCGAAATATCCTTCTCAATATTTTGTAGGCATACACTACCTCTCTCTTGGGCCCTAAACTTCATTAATTCACTCACTTTTTTGTTGTTTTGGTCACTATTTACACTGTCCTTTCTTACTATGTTGCTCCTTTTACCCATTCAACTCATACTCCCTCTTTTTATTCTTTTCTTTAATGTAATATGCACATTTATCAAGAATAGTATTTTATTTTCTCCTCTCTAGGCTCAAGAAGAAACACCTCAATTAATTCTCTACTCCTTGAGAGAATGCTTCATCACCAAGGCTTCTCACATACGTGTTATGAACTTAAAGTTCTATCTTTTTGGCTCTTTGTACTCAATTATAGAGTGATGAATATCATCATCAATCCTTACCAACAGAAGTTTCACAAGACTCCTTCACATCCTCATTCCATGCCACCTTCTTTAATGAAAACAATATCATTTAATTTTCACACTTCCTCGTAGTTATTCATCATTTCATTGGGTGTGGAGCGTGATTATCTTCTGTATTCAAAGGTATTGCCGTATTGGACCCTAGTTCGTAATGCAGCGTCAACGCTGCCCATAAAATATTTGATGCAAGGGGGGTTGAGGGGGAGCGGTTGCAACCTTTGGGAGCTCCCCCTGGTGGGGGGATCGAGGGTAGTGCCCCCGAAGCTAAGAATAGATGTAAAATTGCCTTTTAAAATGCTATAATTTCATAGTCAATCTGGGTCGTCCATTAGGCAGATATCTCACACTAGAAGTTATGTTTAATTTAGGGTTTTTGGCCCTAGAAGGCAACCCGTCACTATATATGAGGGAATTGTATTTCATCTATGTATATCTGTATTCTAAGTGAGGACGAGAGAGGAGATTGAGAGTGAAGATGGAATTAC
This sequence comes from Pinus taeda, assembly GCA_000404065.3. Lineage (NCBI taxonomy): Eukaryota > Viridiplantae > Streptophyta > Pinopsida > Pinales > Pinaceae > Pinus > Pinus taeda. The sequence continues at coordinate 12,797 of APFE031623875.1, forward strand.
AGCGGATCTGTTGTAGGTTGTATCTCTTCATTTTGATGGATAATATAAAAAGAAGGACCACGTATATCTGTGTCTTTCTTGTTTTATATGTTTCCTGTGTTTATATTTCTGCAATATTTTATGTGTTCCATTACTCTGTAATTTATACTTTTCTAACACATTTCTCATCATAACATAAAATCCTCTTTTATACATAGTTCTTTGCTTTCCAACAACAACAAAAAAATATATCAATTCATAATTGATCTTTAGTGCTAAACTATAATTTCTAATCACTTAGAGAAACTAAGATCATTCTCCATATAATCATGGTTGTCGCCAAGCACCATTACACTAGATGCACTTAACTCCTAGTTGGGTTTGGACCTTTCATGTGGTTGCACTTAAGAAAAATTCCTCGAACATCCACGCTCCTAAAGAATCATATGATTTACCTCCACCATCATGATCTCAGTAGAATTTTGAAAATGTGATATCATAGGAAGGCATTTCCAAACACCATCACTTGGCACAACAATTGAAACTATGCCACATTATCCCTCGGTGACACCCATTTCATCACGATGACATCATTGAGTCACATGATATATTTTGAGAGGTGACATGTGCCACATAGATTTGGCCCTCTTTGTCACCCAAAAAAGTCAAATATTCTTGGGACATGTCAATTGTGCATGGTGCCACATCATCCTCTAGGCCTATTCAACGCAACATCATTGGTCACATCATTCTACCATGTCCCTCTAGGACCTCTTCGAGCAACATTTAGAAAGGACCTTGTTAATATGATTTTTTTTACCAAATGTACCAAAATCCTTCACTTAATCCACTTTGACAAACAACCCTAACAACAAAAAATGGTTGCTAAGACCTTCAAAACATTATTTAGAAAACCTATGAAAAGAAAATATAAAATAACATATAAGTCAAGATATTATATGAGAAATATAATGGAAATATGATAAATTGAATTTTATTATTAAAATAAAATGTTTACACCTTGTGAGGAGAATGTGAACACTTGGATCTACAAATCCCCTTCTGTGCGATGTGAGAGACTACATACCACTCACGAGACAAATAACCAACTCAGGTGGCCAATCCCTGAGTTGGAACTCTTTTTCACTCACCTTGTCCTATAACTGCGTCCATGCTGTTGGAAGGTTATAACTGCACTCACAAGTTTGTCTCCATTCAATTATGACCTAAATCCTCGAGTTATTTTCTTGGAGTTTTGAGATTTGATCAACGTTTTAGGCTAGCCTCTAGACGACTACCCAAAACTCATTGTAACTTTCTAGAAGCATGTAAATGATGAAAATAATGATGAACAATCAAAACCCAAGCGATAAATTGAGCTATACATGCCTATTCCATGATAGATATTTCATCAAACATATGGTAAACATTTAGTCAACTCAAAAGAAAGAGATATTCTACTCTAAGGAGGAAATTTAGTTAAGTCGGTCCAATAGTGAAAAATTATATAAGGGATAACAAGAGGAGTGCACACTAATGAGGATAAAGTTATTTTGTTTTTCAAGTACAGTAGGGTAAAAAAAATGAAAAAAAAAAAATCTTAGGTGAAAACCTCCTTTGAGGTGCTTCAGATTGGATCATTGATTCAAAACCTCCATGAAGTGGTCAATGAGTTGGAAAAAAAGATAAAAATAGAGAAGAAGCAAAGATCCTAGGTGAAAATCTCCTTTGAGGTGCTTAGGCACACCTACTAGTTGAAAACTTCATTGGGCGGTTAGTAGGCCTACAAGAAAAAAAGGGAAAAAATAAAAAATGTTTGCTCCATTTATCTCTATGATGAATATAGGTTCTCTCCAAAATGTGCAAGCAACAAAAGCAAGTTGTTACCAAAAGAAAAAAATTTGGTCAAGCCTAGTCAAAAGAAGTCAAATTTGACTTTCCCCTCCTTGGCTCAAATGATCCAACAAGGAAATCACCATGTCAATCCATAATCCTCATATATTTCCACCATGCACCCATCATTCTCAAGATTTTTCCATTAAGTTTGATTGTTATCCTAAAAAAGTACACGAATGCTCTGTTTTACTACATGAAACAAAAATACATAGAGTAGAAAACTATTTTTTCCATATCTTGCAAACCATGCATCCCTTTACCAAGATGTTTCAAGGGGAGATGCATATGGATAATGGTAGCATGCTCAAGTGAGTTCAGAAAGTTACAATGCACATCAACAAGAAGACAATGCATCAACAAATAATATCAACAAAAAAGAAAAAGGTAGTCAAGAAGATGTACCTCAGTCATGAGCGGTACAACAACATCAACTTAGCAACAACATGCATGTCTCTACAACAACCATCGCGTAGGTACAAATATGAAATATTCTTGATCTCTTCACTTGAGCATATTATAGTTAGAAATTTGTTTTCAATGCATGAGAGATGAGGTTTTATAATATAAGAATGGGTCAACAATCTCGACTACCTTCAACTAGTTAATTTCTACTCACTCATTCACTTATGCAATGTGGAAAAGTCAAATTAGGAAGGGTTATGATTTCGAGGAATGGGGAAAACAATTAAAAGAATAAATTTTTGCACAGGCTAAGTCACCACAGGACTCCAAGCCCTTCTTTCACCTCATATTCACTATATATGCATCATTCATCCATCCCATTTCATAATTTCAAGAACAAGCCTTACACTTTGTCTCGCGTTGAAAATTTCTTGAAAAAACAAAGAGAGGATCCTCTCCATTCTCACAAACCTACACTACTCTCTGATCCCTAGCATCATCCTCCAAGCCCTCTACATCATTTCTCATCACTGACATATAGTTATAAGACCGTGAAAGAGGAGGAATGACTGCTACAAGAA
>APFE031623883.1:0-26857 GCA_000404065.3 Pinus taeda
AGAGAGGAAGATTGGAGAGAAGCCAAGATTTCCTGTGAGCATTTGTGAGGATTGTACTGAGAGATGGCTAGCTATGAGAGATAAGGCTTTGTATAATTCCTATGTATTTCCACCATGTATGATAATACAATAGTGTGGGGTTTTTAGTTGAGGCTTTCCCAAAAGTATTTTCATGTGTATTGTGCTGTTGATTCTTCTTCTTTTGGTATATTTTTCAGCTCGATCTTTAAGCTTTTGCAACTTGATAGTAAAAGTAGGTTATAGTATTCTGATTTGATTTATATTGCATTATCGGGTTAATCTACACAGATTTTCTACATGGTATCGGAGCTGTGAACAGTATACTAAGAAGAGAATTTGAAGTTTGAAGTTCGAGGTTGCAAGTGCAAATCGAATTCATATCATACTTCAAGGTTGGCCAATGGCATTTTATGGCTTGAGACTTGAGTATGCCTTGGAAGGTAGTTCAAATTACATAGCATGGAAGATAGAATGGAGGCTATATTAGAAGACAATGGCTTGAAGGAATTCATTGATCAAGAAATCCCAAAGCCAGCTTCAAGTAATGCACAAGAGTTGGCTGAGTGGAAGAAGTGTGTGGTGAAGGCAAGATAGATCATCCTTGAGGGATTTCGAGACCATATTGTCTCGCGTCTCCATGGGAAGGATACTCCATTTTCAATGTGGAAGACATTGAAGGACCTCTACTAGAATAGTAGCAACTAGAGGAAATTGGCGCTTAAGGATAAGCAAAGAATCAAGATGGAGAAGGGCGATACTATTTCCACGTATCTGAACAAGCTCGCCACCTACAAAGATGAGCTTGGCAGTGTGGGAATAACTACTGTCGATGATGATATGGTGAGCCTCGTTCTCCTGGGCTTTCCAAAGAGTTGGAATAGCTACCAGGACTCTATGAATGGAAGGGAGAAACTTCTAGATTGGGAACGACCGTAGTCGGATCTTATGCAAGAGGAGATCAGGAGGAGCACACGAGATGGTTCTTCATCTAAGAATGATGATGAAGAAAATCTGGCCTTATCAAGTAAGGCAAGGAAAGGGAAGGGGAAGGCTTCGCATTTCAAATCAAATTATTCTCATGGAAGGAAGGAGGGTGACATGTCTAAAGTAAGATGCTTTAATTGTCACAAGATGGGACATTATGCGACTAATTTCCCATCGAAGAAGTCCAAGAAGGGATCCTTAGAAGGATCGAAAGGTGAGGCATTAATCTCTTAGTTTGAAATGGACTTTACCCTCATCATATGCATGGTGTAATCAATGATGGGTTGTGTCTAGTATCTTGATAGTGGAGCCTCATTCCACATGACCAATGATAAAAATTTATTCAGTGCCTTGGAGGAGAAAGACCTCAAGATGCGCATAGAGATAGGTGACGATGAAAGGTATAGTGTTTTAGGAGTGGGCACGATTTCTTTTCAGAGGGAGCATGGAGCTCCTCTCACCTTGACAGATGTGATCTATGTGCCTGGATTGAAGAAGAACTTGGTATTGGTTGCGATGTTGGAGGACAAAGGCTACGATTTTTTCTTCAATAAAGGAAAGGTGTTCTTAAGACACATAGCCACGGATTAGACCAAGAGGATAGGGATTCAAGTGAAGAATCTCTATAAACTAGATGTAGATGATTATGCAACATTAAGTATAAAAGAAAAATTGGTTCAAAGCCAAGACATTGGTGAGTTGTGGCATAGGTTATTGGGCCATTTGCATCATGGGGCTTTGAAGATAATGTAACAGATATCTACAGGACTTCCCGAAGGTAAAATTGAGCAAGATGACACATGCAAAGGTTGTACCTTGGGAAAGTACACCAAGTATTCCTTTCATGATCAAGACAGTTGAGCAGAGGCTATCTTAGAGTGAGTTCATATTGATTTGTGTGGACCATTATCGACAACATCCACAGTGAAGCAAAGGTATTATGTGATTTTCACTGATGACTATTCTCATAAATGCTGGATTTATTTCATGTAGAAGAAGGACCAAACTTTCACAAAGTTTTGTGAGTTCAAAGGTTTGCTTGAAAAAGAGTCAAGGAAGAAGATCAAGGCCTTGAGAAGCGACAATGGTGGAGAATACATCTCTCAAGAGTTTAAGGACTTCTATGCAGTGCAAGGAATTAAATGAGAGTTGACGACACCTGATAACCCACAACAGAATGGGGTGGACGAGAGGAAGAACAAAACTATTGTAGGGGCAACACAGGAAATATTGCATGACCAAGGCCTACCACTTCACTTGTGGGCTAAGGCATGCAACACAGCAGTCTATTTGCATAATAGAAGCCCACGTCGCATACTTGGGATGAAGACACCAGAGGAATCTTTCTCTGGTAAGAGACTAGATGTGGGTCACTTCAAGATCTTTGGCTCATCAGTATATTGCCATATGACAAAGGATGCACAGAAGGAGCTTGAGCTGACAACAGAGTTGGGGATATTTGTGGGATACACTGATACACCTCACAACTATTGGGTGTACTTGCCTACCAGGCAGAGGACAATGGTTCGCATAGATCTCAAGTTTGATGAGCAGAAGGCCATGCGAGTTTCCCTTGAGAGGCAGCTCCAACTACAGGTTGTGGAGGAGCTGTTGGTTCTTAAGGAGGAGGAGCCTCAGATTGATGTGAAGTAGTTGCATGCATAGGTTCTAGGAGTGGAGACATCCACTCAAGTAGATTCTTCCAGAGATGGATGGAAGCCCGCAAGAGAAGTTGACAGATTATTGGAGGATGTGAGAGAGAATGCGAGAGCACCATCTTCTCAGCCCAGACAGAGGAGGTCACCTGAGAGGTACATTGGATACATGGCCCTTGCTGGGAATGTGTTGAGACTGAGCCATCTTCCTTTGAGGAAGTAGTGCAGCAGCCGATTTGGGTTGATGCTATGGTGGAGGAGTATGACTTCATAGTTTGTAATAGTGTTTGGGACGTGGTTCCAAGACTGGAGAACAAGTCAGTTGTGAGTTCTCCTTGGCTTTACAAGGTAAATCAAGTTGTTGATGGTAGTGTGGAGAAGCATAAGGCAAGATTTGTTTCCCGTGGCTTTTCGTAGATCATGTTGCTGTAGTATATTTCGATAGAGGAGCAAGATGTTGAAATTTTGAAAAAGGCATTGTCAAAGTGTAAATTCGAGTTCCATAAAGACAAGATTGGGGTGGCAGATAATCCCTTTCTTGTTGAGACGGAGTGTTGAAAGATGGCAACAAGAATATTCCAATTTAATTTGTCCTTGAATTAAATTGTGAATTAAAATCAAATTTATTCTTAAAAACTACTTGGAAATAATTAATTAATTTATTTTAAATTAATTAGTTGGAGAAATTCAATTTAGAAGTCTTTCTAAAGTCATGCAAGAGTTATTCCTTAAATTAAGGAGATAAGATTGAGTTATATTTAAGTTTTAATTACTTAACTCAGTTTACTGAGTTAAGTCCAGCTAAATTAGTTCCAAACTGTTTGAGGAACTAATAGTGAGTTAACAGTCAGTTGATGCATTAATGCACTCAACTAGTGCTATTCCAGTTAACTGAAGATTCCCTCATTAGAAACTCATGCATGTCTATTCTGAGAAAGACCCAGTTGAGATTAAAGTTCAAGGATATTGTACTATCAGTTGCATGTGTTTTCTCATGGAGAAAAATAATGCATGCAATTAAGGATAAATCCTTGAGGATTGCACAGTTTTGGAGGTAGGGTTTTCCACTTGGTAACTGGGAATCATCCATAAGGAACAACGCAAGGAAATAGGAGCTTGGAGGGCAGAGAGGAAGATTGGAGAGAAGCCAAGATTTCCTGTGAGCATCTGTGAGGATTGTACTGAGAGATGGCTAGCTATGAGAGATAAGGCTTTGTATAATTCCTATGTATTTCCACCATGTTTGATAATACAATAGTGTGGGGTTTTTAGTTGAGGCTTTCCCCAAAGTATTTTCATGTGTATTGTGCCATTGATTCTTCTTCTTCTGGTTATATTATTCAGCTCGATCTTTAAGCTTTTGCAACTTGATAGTAGAAGTAGGTTATAGTATTCTGCTTTGATTTATACTGCATTATCGGGTTCACCTACACATATTTTCTACACCTTTATCCAATTTTTATAACATCTTTTAGGCCTTGGACAAAATCTAGAAAGAGATTAGAGACCTCTTGGAAACCCTTTTTTTATCACTGCAGTTTGAGTTTTGTTTTCATGGCGAATGCCCCACTTCCTTTTGTTTCTTTCTTCTTCTCTTTTGTGGCCCGGGTGACTTCCTAATCACCTCGGAGTTCTCTGACAAATCTTTTCCATCTTGGGGTTTAGCATAATTTGTTCATTTCTTCCTTCTTGTAGCAACATTTTGCCTTCCTATAGTAGTCATTCCTCCTCTTTCAGGGTCTTCTAATTGTATGAGAATCTTTTTACGTTTCTTGTTGTTTTCTGATGACTCTTTTGTTTGTGTAGGTACCTCTGGTTGAAGATGGTGGTGGTGGTGCTCCTTTGGAGCTCCTTCTGCTCTTATATCATCATGTTGGAGGCTTGCTGCTGTTATGATTTGTATTTTGTGGGATAGGCTGCTACATGATTTCCTACAGGATGTCTTGTCACTGCCTCTTCCTCAGAACTCTTAATCATACACTTTGCTGAGATGGTGACATGGATGGAGAGAAATACTAGGTGTGTGGAGAACAAGGAATACTCAGGTGATACTCTCTATTCCTCCCCGTTTCCCTTCTTTTCGAAGACTAATTTTTTGTTTTGTTTTTTGAAACTGATTTTGTTTTTAAGGGTGAATGCAAAGGTGATGATGGTGGTCAAGGTATGGTGATGGAATTATGAAGGGGCTGGATTTTATTGGCATAGAAAGTCATTTATTTGCCTTATGACTGCCTCCTGCAGGATTTCCGGGTCACTGTAATTCCTACAGGATCATGCTGTAGAAAACATAGTCCCTTTGTAAATTGAAGTAAAGGGGTGAAAAAAATGACATAAATGGTGGAGGAATGAATGGTAATGAGTGGTAAAATAAAAATGTGAATGACAGGGGTCTCTTTGTGATCCTCCTTTACTCTTTGACCATCCTTCTTGCTGACTTGCAAATGGAATTTTTATGAAAATGGAGAGGATGCTCTCTTTGTTTGTTTGTTTGTTTTTTTCAAGAATTAAGTGGGATGGATGAATGATAAATAGATAGTGAATATGAAGTGGATGGAGGGCTTGGAGTGCTATGGTGACCTTGGCCTTTACAAAAATCTCTTCTTTTAACTTCTGTTCTCATTCCTTCAAATCATCACCCTTCATAATTTGACTTTTCAACATTGCATGAATGAAGGAGTGAGCTGCATTCAACTAGTTGAAGGTGGTTGAGACTGTTGACCCATCCTTAGCTTATAAAACCTCATCTATCATGCATTGATAACAAATTTCTAACTATAATATGCTCACGAGAAGAGGTCAAGAATATTGCATACCTATACCTACTTGATGGTTGTTGGAGAGACATGCATGCTGCTGTTGATTTGATGTTGATGTGAAGGTGTTGGATGGTGATGTTGATGATCTTGATGTTGCTTCTAAGATTTGGAGGAGCTTCTTTGACCTCTAGATCTCATTTAAAAATGCTCACTGCTAATCTTGTAGGTGTTGTTCTATATCTTGTAGGTTTACAGGACATTGACTTGTTTTGTCCATATCCCCCAAACGGTAGACTCAAATGAGCTGAAACTTTTTGAGCATGTTGCCATCATCATTGCGCACCTCCCCATAGAAAAATTTTGGTCAATGGATGCAAAGATATTGAGAATACTAAAAATGGCTGAAGGTGATGGAGGTCGATTTATTAGAAACCGCGCACTGGAATTTGCTAAAATTGCTTAGGCATGTTACCATCATCCATATGCATCATCCCATGGGACAACTTTTTAAATTGATGTACATATATTGAGAAAATGCAAAAATGGCTGAAGGTGGTGGAGGCAAATTTCTTCGAAACCATGCAATGGAATTTGCTGAAATTGCTTGAGCATGTTACCATCATCCATATGTATCTCCCCTTGAAACAACTTGGCAAATGGATGCATGGTTTGCAAGTTAAGGCAAAAAGAAATTTCTGCTCTATGTATTTTTGTATCTTGTAGTAAAACAAAGCATCATGTAGTTTTTAAGGACAACAAGGAAAATGAGTGGCAGAAGCTTGAGAATGATCGGTGGATGGTGAAAATAGATGAGGGTGATGGATTGGCATGGCCTTGGCCTTGTTGGAGCATTTGGGTGAAGTAGGAGAAAGTCAAAATTTGACTTCTTTTAACTAGGCTTGACCAATTTTCCTTTTGGTAACGACTTGTTCTTGTTGCTTGCAGATGTTGGAGAGTACATGCATTCATTAGAGAGGTACATGAAGCAAACATTTTTTATTTTTTCCTCTTTATCTTCTTCTAGGCCTACTAGCTACCTCAAGGAGGTTTTTAACTAGTAGGTCTAGCTAGGTGCCTCAAATGAGGTTTTCAACTAGGATCTTTTCTTTTTTCCTTTTTTTATTTTTTCCTAACCCATTGACCACCTCGTGGAGGTTTTCAATCAATGAGCCAATCTGAGGCACCTCAAAGGAGGTTTTCACCTGAGATTTTATTTTTTTCTCTTATTTATTTTTTTCTACCCTACCCTACTTGAAAAACAAAATCACTTTCAAGTATAATAATACTTCCAATGGAGCCATGTGTACATCAAGATGACATAAAAAATGATGTGGCGACTTGAAATGTATGCTTTGACATGTACCTAGATTTAAGTGATCAAATGCTTTGACTTTGATGAATACAAGCACAGTTGAAGAAGAGAGTATTATTGCAACTTAGTGACTGTTTGGAACCATATTTCAATATAGTTGTGATGTCTCTGGTTCACTTGCTGATTTGGATAATCTTATATGTCTTCTTATACCATGACCTTCAATTCTTCCTCTTTTTGTTGATTGATCTCTTGAATACATGGAGGATTTGATGGTAACCATGAGGGAGTTCTCTCAACCTCTGATTTTGATGTCTGCTCTTCATCAATCGCAACCCATGGTTTTGTGATCTTCTTATTTGAATTTTCTTCTTCTGGATGCGATCCTTCAATGATATCAAGATAATATCTTTTTTGCAATACTCTTCCTGAGCTATGGTGAATACCATTGAGCTCAAGAGGAGATGGTTGGAAGTCCTGTACCTCAACATTGTAAGTGGGTTGAACTACTTCAATGTGTGGGTTTGGAAATGGTGGTATGGGTAGTTGAGTGGGAGTGTATATTTGAGATGGATGTGGATGGGGTTGTGGTCGTGGTGGAGGTGAACGGTAAGGATAACGTGGAGTTTGGTATGGAGGATATTGAGGAAAATACTGAGGATATTGGGGATGGCTCCCATAAGTTACTTGCAACCTTGTTGCCAAGATTGGTTTTGGGGTTGAGATGACCAATGTTGCCAAGGAAAGGGTGTATTCCAATTACTTTGAGGTGGATGTGCATAAGCTTGAAATTGTGAATTAGGCTCTTGCATCATTTCAGGCTGAATAGGTTGCCATGGTCCTCTTAGAGCTACATAACAATGTTGCATTGGAAATTGACTTGCACAATTGTCCTCTTGGTGAACTTCCTTCAACCTTGGTAATGAGAAGCAACATTTAACATCATGTGACTTTGCATGGACAACACAAACATCTTCTTTTTGCTCATTTTGTATTCTTAACATTTCTACTTGTTTGGTTAGATTGCTAAGAATTTTTTTTTTAAAGTCCTAAAAAAAAATTCCAAGTTTAGCTTGACTTACTGATCTTGATGTTGATTTACCTACTCTTGCTTTTCCTCTTGATATGTGTTTGCATGTTTCACAAATTCCCTAAAATTATAATTGATATACATTAGCTCTACTTATGAGATTAATGAGATCAATCCACTCATCCCTAATTGTTCTAAGTAAGAGGGTTTTTAGTGTGTCAGATCCTAAATGATGTAGTCTTGCCTTCTTAAGATTATACATGAACCTCTCAATTAGATCCTCTAGACTCTCATCTTCTCATTAATTCATTCTAAATATTTTTTTCTGTAAGATCATGATCTTTATATTTTTCTATAAATATCTTTTGCATATCATTCCATGATATTATTGAATTAGTCCCTAAACTCATAAACCATCTAAGAGCTCTATCCTTCAATGTTGCCAGAAACAATCTCAGTTTCTGAGTTTTTAATAAGTAACCATAAGATCTACAAACAATTTCAAATTCAAAGAGAAAGTTTTCCAGATCCTCTGACCTTAGGCCATGAAATTTTGGAAGAAAATATGGAGGGATGTTGTTCATGTGCACACTACCATCAGTATATTTAATGGGAAATCTGAGAGGATCTTCCTCATTGTTATCATCTCCATCCATTTCTTCTACATTCTTTGCCATCTTCTTCTTCTACCTACAAAAGTGAATGGTGGGGGTGGTTTGGTGTTGGAGAAATTTTGATTTTGTTTTTTTGATTGAATGAAAACTCTAATACAATGCACTTTTCTATTTTTGAAGTGAAATATGCCTAATGCAATTATATTTTTTTGCAAAAAGTAAAAAGAAATGAATCAACTAGGGAAGAAAAAAATGCATACTTTGACAACTCGTTGGCAACAGCACCAAAAAGTGATACGCCTTAGTATTCCAACAAGAGTGCTGCAACTCCCAAGGCTACCGACTTTAATTATCAACCCAAGGTTCGTACGAACTTAAGAGGTGTCGGTGCTATATGTGTGGCATACATTGTGTCCTTCCTTTGCTGTCATTATGTAATTGAGTGCATGTCTGAAGTCATATCCTAAACTAATTGCAGAAAATGGAATGTTCACAATGGAACCTTAACCTATTGCAAGAAATAAAGTACAAGGAAAGAGACGGAAATTCAATGCTAAATCACACCATTTCCTAATTAATTGCCAAGAAACTTTGCTTTGCAATAATGCTAAACTATCATGAACCAAATTCTACTATCTACGAATGGAAGTAAGAAGCATCAAACATCACTAATGTGCAAGTAAAGGGACTTAAATAAATTTGTTTTTGTCTTTTCATGCAAAATCAAGTATGCAAACTAATTTCTTTTGTTGATGTGGCAGGTGAATTAATAATGTTGGAGGTTGGATGGAAGGGTTAAGAGATGGTTGGATGGTGTGGGAGACCCTTGGGAGGATTTTTGTGACTTCCTAGTGGTTTTCTCTCAATTTGGCCTTAAAACAGACCATTTTAGGAAAACCTACAGGATGTACTAGAAACCTAGATGATCCCTTGAAAACCTATAGTATATAGCTGAGAGAAATATGGAAGGTGTTGGAGGTGATGGAAGGCTTAGGGAAGGTGGTAGATGGGTGGAATGGAGTGAGAAAAAGCCTAGGATCACTCAGAACTCAAAACCAAAGTTGGGAGATGGATGGATTTGCTCAAAAAACTTGGAGAAGTTTTGTACAAGATGTACAGATTCACTATAATTCATCGAATGACCAAGAAAATCAAATCAAAATTGGATGGGACAATTTTTTTTATTAACTAGGATTTCTTATGTCCCCATTCCAAGTGGAATCACTCAAAAAGACCTCTGTTAATCCATTAAAAAAAAATAAAAACAGTACTAGTTGAAAATCTAGAAATTCGAGAACTAGTGAGCTAATAAATATAAAAAAATCCCAACCAAATCAAGTGAAAATGCAATGGGGTATTTTTTTTATTAACTGGATTAGTTTTGTGATCTAATGCAAGTGGAATAAAGTTGATTGAAGCTTGTTACCATGCTCTAAAAAATAGCAGAAATTTATTGTTCTTTGCTTAAAAGGAGGACCAACAATCTAGATTTGGGAATAACAAGACTAATCCAAGCAGCTAAATGATTAATATGAACTTCCAAATATTTTCCAAGGATGAAATATTCTTGTGATCCTACAAAAGAACTTACATCAACCATTTAACTCAATCCTACAACAAGAAATCATTATTACTAAATGCCGAAATAGAAAGAAATAAAAACTAGAGATGCATGTGAATAAGCAATGAAAAGAAGGAAACAAAATGATACAAAAGGGCTCTGAGGTTCCTAGGATGGCCAAGCCCAAGGAAACTCAAAGACCTATGGAGGAGAACAAGATTTAGAAGCTGAACATGACACCAATCTTGATTATTTCCATCAATAGAATTACATCCCTGCGAGAAAATGCAATGGAGTTGCAAAAATACAAGCTCTCTCCACAATAACACTAATAAAAATCTCTTCCCAGAGGAAAATTCGACTTGGTACTTATAAAAAATGATTAGGAATCATTCCCCATGAATGGAGGAAGCTTTCCCCACCAAAATCCCTTAATTAGTGGATATAGTCCCCAATACTATGAATTTGCATTAAATGGAAGGGAACACATTCCTAGATTTTCTCCATCATTCCCTAGAGGGAAATTCGACTTGGTACTTAAAAAAAATGATTAAGAATAATTCCCCATGGATGGAGGAAGCTTTCCCCACTGAAATCCCTTGATTAGTGGATCTAGTCCCCAATACTAGGAATTTGCATTAAATAGGCGGGAACACATTCCTAGATTTTCTCAATCATTGGAGTTCCACAATTTGTGCCATAATTCCATAATATCTTGTTAAATTATTATTTATTATTGATCCTCCAGTATTAGGAAACAAGTCCCTAAATTATCTCCTCCACCAACTCTTCATAATATGCCTAATATTCTCATAATATTCCACAAAAAATAAATAATATTAAGCACAAATATTCAATTATTCAATTATTCATAAACCTTTCTAATGAATATATTAAAGTTAAAAATAAATTATCTAATGCAAAAGGAGAGGTTTAATGTGTTGAAGGATGGTCATAGGCCTTAATTTATGTTTTAATTTAGAGGCATGGGCCTTAATTTGTGTCTAATTTAGAGGCCCATTAGGTATTTTGCAAAAATACAATCTGCTCGTCGAGATGATTTTAGTAGGTCCTTTTCTCCTTTCAAAGGTGTCAAGTGATTTTATTTCCATAAACTTGGGGATGTCGCAAATAACTATAGGAGTAATCAAATCAAGGGCCATCATCAAAATGTGTAGAAGACAATGAATTTCCCTTAAGAAAAAAACAAAGAATATATTTCCTGACAAGAAGACCATAAGCTATTAGGCACACAAATATTTTCCATGGCTATTGTTATTTATGAAATGATTTTGGATATAAAGTTCTTGATTACAAATACTATGTAAAGAAGAGTAGATAAGAACAAGAAGACACAAGCATCCCACAAGATGTTATGTATGTGGCAATATTGGCCACATGGCCAAAGATTGGAAGTTACCCTATACCCTAAAGAAAGCTAGATTGAAGGAGGTAACTCAACGAAGATTGAATAATAAGTTTGAAGGAAATGCATAGAGTAGAACACAATGCACAAAATTTTGGAAAAGGAAGAAATAGCATCCATTAACTTCAATGAAGAATTGAAGCTAACATGGCCTTAGGGGGTGTTGCTCAAGGAAACAAAGAAGATTTTAGCAACGACATCTCACGAGAAGAGTAGTTTAACCCTTAGAGATGAATTTTTTTTATGAAGAATAGAGATAACATGTATCAATGGGGAGAATATAAAATGTTCCTAGAATCTATGAGATTAGTAGAGAGGCTTTTCTATCATAGGGTAAAACTAGTGACGTTGGGGCACACTGTATTACTTATTCCACACGTATTAGAGAGTTCTCTTGATTTGCATGTTATGTGTGAAGATAACAATGATTTTTCAAATGTTGTGAAGAAGGAAATGAAGGTTATAAACAACAATCTTCTAAAAAATAAAGACATAAGTAGTAGAAGGGACATTATGAAAGAATTATGGAATCTTGCCAAAGAGGAGATGTAAAGGCAAGGGAAATTTGTGTCAGATTTTCTCAAGAATTCAGATGTTTTACTAAGAACATTGGCATGTGATCTATCTCAGAAACTTAATGAAAGGTACTTGAAATCACGAGGAAAAAATTATTGTATAGACCAAAGCCCAGAATATACATAAATCTTTTGGTCATGCTTAGGAAGTGCAAGAAATATGAGTGTGAAAATTCATTTTTTTAGCCAGTGAGTGAAGAAAAGTTGGACCCAGGTATTGGGTCCTAAAAGTCATTTACTATTCTAGAGGAAATAAAGAGAATTCTTCAATGAAAGCTTGATGTCTTCACTTATGAAAAATCTTGTGTTGGATATTCTCGATTTGATCATGTTGACAAACTATTCTCGTAAATGTTGAGAAATCGAATCAAACCCAATATTGTCACCTATAGTAGTACAATTATGGATGCATATTAAAAGTTGGTAAATTTATAGATATTAGAAGACAAAGATTCTAAACTCCATGTGTGAATATGAATGCAACCATGAAGGCTTCCCGAATATCATTGTCATCCAATGTGCAAACACAATATTATTAGTATAAGAGGATGGAAGAAGTTGATTTCTATGAAAAGGAAATGGATCCATGTGAGGATCAATGGATCAAACATATTTAACCAGTTAACTGAGATGGAAATGAATGGATACACAATAATAATAGTTATGTTATCATGAAGTATTACTTAGTGGCTAACTCACTTATTGTTAAGAATGCCTCCACCTCCCATCAAATTTTAACAAAATCATCATTTTGCCATCATTTCTCTTAGAAATAATTTTTCAATGTTCAGATTGTGTGTTGTCACTAGTGAAAATCTATTAGCCAATTGAAACTCCAAATCTAGTGATAAAAGAAGCATATAATTGGTGGTAGTTTCTTTCAAAGGAACAAAGCTATTTGATCATTAGTTTGGTCAATTTTTGGGATGAAAAACTATTAGAAACCCATTACGAGCTCAAGGGGGGTATGCAAATCAGGATCATGAAAACCGTATGCCAAATATGTCACAAGAAGACCAGGAAAAAGTTTTTTCCTATTGTGCCATATGTAGCGAGTTACTAGAAGAGCACAAGAATGCTCATCTTGTTGTGACATGACACAATCTAGGTGGTTATATGGCCATATTGTTTCCTAAAAAAATAATTTTACATAAAAAGGCACAACTGATGGAGAAATTATTAGCAGATTATAAATTTGGATAACCTAGAATTGAAGATAAATAATTCAGAAAATTTATGAATATAAAGTTGAATGAACATATAAAAAGGAACTTGAGATTGGTTTACTACAACTACATGGTTCCTAAAATGGAATTTACAACCTAAGTTGAATTAAACAAAGAAATATAATGCAGCCTATAAAATTGTTATATAGTTTGGCATAGTGATACCAAAGTTGTGGTCGTAGGAGAATTATGCAATAATAACACTCTTACTACAACTTGCTCTTACTGACACATATGACACATCATCAATTGAAAATAATACTATAGTATATGTTAGACATCAATTGAGTATTGACAAATTTCTACCAAGTGAGGATAACCCATAATAGAACCCTGAGTTAGACTAACATGGAATGTTACATAGTATACCATATAGTAGTTACATATTCATTAGACTGGTCAAGGCTAAACAACTACATTATACGTTAGGAATTTTAAGTTGCAAAAATTCAAAGGAAATGGTTTGACATGTGTTACATAATTCAGAGCTTGCCACTATAGTATCTTTTATAACTAAGTGATTCATGCATGCACCTAAGGTATGAATTTCAAGTCAGAAAAGTCTAGAATCTAAGGAATTATGCTTTATCCAAATGTGTTATGCATTATTCCAAAGTAGTCTAAAAATATAGTCTAAATCATTATCATTTATGCTTTACATAATGTACTTTATATTGTATGTGTGTTGAAGAGCTCAACCAGTCCTTGAAGGAAATAATACAATTTAAACAATGCTAAATATATCACATTCAAAGTGTCAATATCGAGGAAAATAGAGAATCAGATGCATTCAATCTTGAAAGGGCTCCATTCATTTCAAAATTCCATAGTGTATATGTAGGGAGTGGACAACGATTTTAGGGTTTTTTTCCCTACTAGAATCAGTCCTTAATTAACTAATTAACTTGGGGGGGAAATGAATTTTTATGGCCAATGGTTATTTACATTTGTGCATAATCATATATATTGAATCATATATATCTACGAAAATTGTATGAATTAAAATCATTTACATATTAATTACCTTCTAAAAGAATTGCTATATGTCAAGAAAAACGTATGTTTCACCTTTGGCTTACCATGGGTGTAAGTAAACTGAACACTAGAGTTGAATAAAAGGCCATAACCAAAGTCATACATCCCCAATTTGTTCACACATTACTATACCTTTATCTCTCCCCACACTTATGCATTGAACTAACACAGTTGAAAACACCGATTTAAGTTGAGGGAATTGAACATTAAATGTGTTTTTCCTCCATGACTTTTAAACAATCATGTAAAATATCTCTCTTTTGACGTATGAATAAAGAGTAGAATCTCTCCCTCATCAATATTCTAATCAATTTGAATTATACTCAAAGTACAAGTTGATGGACCATCACAAATAAAAAAATAGGGCCTCCCTCCGTTCATATTGTTAATGGATGTGTTTGTGTTGAAAAATTGTGCAACACTCTTATCGATGTGAAATTTATGTGCACCGTTATCAATTTGCAATTTGTGGATTGTGTTGATGGTGATGGACCTGCTAACATTCAAGGGGATTTCCTTGGTCAGACCATTTGGAGTAGGACTCCCGATAGTGGGTGGCAATGTAGTGCCTTCAATGCGGTAGCATGCATAGATAAGTACAATGAATTTTTGTGGAAGCAAGTGTGTGACCTTGTAGCGAGTTAAGTGAGATGCATGGGGGTTGTAACACATAGAGGGGAAAAGGAAGTGTGCCCCTTGGAAGCCTATAATAGTACACAACTTGAGAGGAACACATCAGCAAAATGACATCACATACTAAGATGCAGAATAGTCCACAAGTTAAAGTGATGGGTTAATCCAACAACACGTATTAAATAATATTCATACAATTGCATACAAAGTAGTTGATAAGAAAATGCATAAGTCAAATAAAATACATTGCCAAAAGAACCAGAATAGTCCAATTATAATAAAAACATATGCATGAAATCATGTTGGCTTTGTTATTATTATTATAAGTGAAATTTCCATTCATACATACACTGTTGAAAACCACTAGTGCCAATAGTGGAACATTACAGTCAAGAACACCTTCTCCTCCAAAGAAGTATAATCCTTGTACATTGTGGAGAAGACACGGCTTGTCACAATACTCCCAAGCCTTCTCTAAGCCTAAGCGTAGCTAAAAGCTTGGCTCCCAAAATCCCTTTCTATGAACTATGAGGTTCTATTGATAAAAATGGGTGGGGTGAACCTTGACATTCCCCTTTGTGACTCTTTAACTACCCTCATGACTCTTCAATTTTTTTACAAATAAATCATTACATTACATAGTGATTGTTCACATTCCACTAATGACACTTGGAAGTTTGCTTACAACATATTTAAAAATAATATACATTTTCCACTTGTAGCCATGTGAGACAAGGTAGTCTATAGAAAACCTAACAAGGCAAAACACTATCATTCTGAAGTTTGAGGAAATACCAACTCCACAACCTCCACTTGATGCTTCCCGATCATGTACTGATGCCAAGCTTAGTACTGTGCGATAATGTCCTTAGAATACTTGATGGTGCCTTTCTGATAAAGGATTCTTGTCTCCATAGTTTCTACCTATATGGCCTTGGAACCTTTGTCCAACCCATCCTGAAGCATGTGCAACATCGTATTGGCCATGACAGGACCACCAATGTACTTCTGCATATTTTGTGCTCTTAGCTCCAAGTCATCATTGGTGGACTCTCTCCTTAGTTGCTCATGTACCTGCCGATCTCTAGCTATACTTCATTCTTGTGCTTAGCTTCGGTGAGGGCACTGATTGACATGAACCTATGCATTCTTACCATGACATCCAAACTCTTATATAACCATGCATATGAAGCTTGTATGTTGGTGACGAATGGGACGAGCTGCTCATAGTTTTGGATGAACATCCTGACCTTTGTTTTGTCTATCTCTTCCTGCGGCTTAATCATATTTGGCAAGTAAAGCGGGGCCCCTTTGTACCTCATTGTCCATTCTTACACATGGTCAATGGCAACATGTATGTCCCTAATAGTTTGAACCAAATTTTTTCTCTACTACTATAAGCCCTGCACATGGATAACCACCTTATGCATGATGATCAATTGGTCATAGATATTTTGCATGGTAGTCTCAAGTGTTGATACTTCAGCAAGTATCACTTTCCTCATCTCTACCATTGTGGAACCTATGCTCTTCTCTTTGCATTTTTCTACCTCTTGCCAAGTTTCTTGCAAGTTTTTTTTCCAATTTTTCGTTCTTGGTTAACAGGAAGTTAACATTTGAGCTCGTGGCTCTTGGATAAGCCAAAGTGGAATTGGAAATGGAAACTAGATGCTTTCTGACATCTAAAACTATCGCCCTTTCCTTCATGAATGCAGGTGACATGTGATCATCCAAAAAATTCTTTCTCTGCACCTGTAAAATCTTCTTCTGCAACTCATCAAATGATAGATTGTACACATCCATCATTATATCATCATTGAGTAGAAGAAACTCTCATTGCTCGCTCAGGATTGGTTCTAACATTGGAGGTGGTGGATACTGAGTGGTGACCTTGGGTTCTCTTAACATGAGGTCAACGTAATTATCTTGTGGCTCCTTTCCTAATTCCATGTCCATCACTTCAATTAGTTGCTCAATTTGCTGAGAAATATCCTGATCTTGCATCTATTCACCATCTTCTTCATCTGTCGGTTGTTCTGACTCCTCAACTTCTATGGGCTTTGTTTGTTTTGTCATTATGCCTTTCCTTTCTTCTTCTTCCTATTTTTTCTTCTCTTCCCTCTCTCTCCTTCTCAATTATTTCTCTTCCTTCAACTTATTCTCTATTTTCTTAAACTTCCATTCTACTTCCTCTAGTCTTTTCTTTTCTTTCTTCCTTCACTCTACTCTTTTTAGCCACTGCTCCCTCTTTTCCTCCACTTCCAAAGATGTTTTCTTAGTGATAGGATCTACTTTCACCTTGTATATTTTCTCTGCCTATGGGTTCTCAGAAATCTTCCTCTTTCCCTTGTCATGCTTGCATTTGTTGCTTATTATTATTTTCATTGTTGCTTCCTACGCTATTGCTTCCTGCAGAGTAGCTTTCCAAGCTGTTACTATACTGACCGGATTGCGGAGCTTGGAGTCATTGTAACAAAATCTCTAAGGGTCCTCGTCATGCGAATGAAATGTCCTGTGGATCCATGGATATCACACTTTCGCACAATGGTTCTTGCAAATACCGTGGTGAACATATGAATTAAAGTTTATGGTGCTAAACTTGAACTTCACTATTTCCTTAGCTTCGACATTTGCATCCCTCAAGCTCTTAATCTCATACAATCCAATGCACAAAGGAAGAGCAGGACATGGTGCATTCTTCCTCCTATGTAGTCATGCAGATAACCTTGTGGAGATTTGGTGTGAGACCTCTTGCATGACCAATGTATCTCTGGCATATTTTGTAGAACACGTAGAGGCTTCTCTCTGCCAAAAATATTGATGAAGGTGCCACGGGGTAACACATGCCAATATGCAATGTCAAGTATTTTCCTCCATTTCCTTTTGGGACATGCAAGGTGGATCCTGCTCAAAGATCAACTTGTACAACAGGATCATGAAATGGTTATTCAGCCTTGCCATAAACCCACAATAGCTACAGTCGAAAAGTGACTTGCAATAAATGTTGATGGTAGTCTCTTTCGATGTCCATGTCTAGCTCATACTGGGAAACTACTGCTGGGCAAAAATTGCTTCAAGTAAATATGAAATCATGTAGAATCTCACTTGCTCATCCTTGGACCAATTCCTGGCATTATTCAAATGGAATTTCAACTAAAGAGCCAACAAATCCGACCAGTTGAATGGCCTTCCATCATTCACCAACTGGTCCATCATAATCACCCATCCTTCAGGAAAGGTCTTCATGCTCTATGGACTATATAATAACATGCAAAGATGATCAAGAACTGGTAGGCCTTCCTGAGAGACTTTGTCTTGTAAACATGATTGGTTTTGTTCTGAAATTTTATGACTCCTTCACCCAACGGTTGGAAATGTCTCTGGTGCTCACAAAGCTATCGGTGGCATAGAAAAGTGTGTTGATGTAGTTCATCAACTGAGGTAAATGATACGTCTGCTGATAGTTCTATGCCCTGAAGGTGGCAAGGTCTATTCGGCTAGTACTACTCAATTTCATAGTATCTGGATCTGTGTATGAGACAGTTAGTGGATGATGTGTGCACATGGGAAGGTAGGGTACTTTTTTGGATATTGATACAAATCTATTGATCCTCTAATTATTTTTCGAAGTCTTTTGCAAAGGTATCCTTGATTTGTTTCCATACAACTTCATTCCCTTCTCGATGAACAACTGAGTGTCTGCATCAATAGAAAAATTCATTGACACCTACTCAACTGCTTCCCCAGCGCTACTCTCGATAGTATCCTTTGATGCAGCTCTCTTGGAGGCCATGTTAAATGAAATTTCTAGAGATTTTCTCAATAACTAATGTACCTGGAGACAGAGAGGACACTCACAACATTCAAATGTTAGCTTGAAACTAAAAGCAACTTCAAGAACAGACTAAGAAACAAATATAACTAATGTTGGGAGGGATTGTGCAATTCTAGCTCATAGAGGTGACTAGATGGCAAATGGAACTATGAATTGCAGAGTCCCAGTAGATAGTGGAGAGGTCTTGTTGACTGGAACTGCACAATATGAAGTTCAGTATAGGCACATGCCAACAAAGACTTCTCATTTCGCAGTCTAAGTGGCCATTCCTTGGGGTTGTCTCCTAGAACTGCATAGTGCATAGTTGGAGCCAAGCCTAGGCAACCTCTGTGCAATTCTAAAAGCTAAGGTTGAGGCCTTGAGTTCCAGAAATGGGCAATGCATGCCGGGAAAACAAGATCTAGGCCAAGGAAGCACAGATCTAATCAAGCGGAGTTACATATCAAACATATCTAAAGTATATTGTGATTCTAAGTGAAGATCTAACTAAATGATGATGCATGTGAGTGAAAAAAGTGCAGGAATCAATCAAATTGAAGGAAAATGAAGCATGTGGAGAGAGTCACCGCAATGATGACCGTTGGTGAAAAAATTGGGTGATGCATGCAATACTTGGGAAATGCAATTTGAAATTTAAAACAACACTTATACAGGATAAAGAAGTTAAAATGGCAATGTTAATTAAAAAATGAGTGAAATGACACTCTAACAAGCTAAACAAACAAAAGCGATAGAAAAAGCAGCAAAAGACTAGAAAAGGAAGCCTTACTTAGAACAACAATGACGATCACACCAAGGGTTCCTTGATATCCTTGAGAATTCCAAAGCTCCAAGATTGAATGTGAAAATGAGCTCTGGTAGTGTCAATTAAATTTGTTTGGTCAATTTATGGTTTATGGCATGAAGGCCAAAAATCAAGGAAAAAGTGATACTTGGCGACAGTTTCCAAAATATCTCAAGTGTCTCCTCTAGGATGCTAAAAATAGATCCCTATTTTCTAGGGATGATTTTTCTCTTTTTGCCTTTTTTCCTTTTTAGAAAAAGATAGCATGCATTACTCTGAGAGATCACACAATGCTGAGAAGGACTAGGAAACTCACTAGGTCATGCCCTCAGCAACTTCTGAGGAAGAAGCTTCTACACAATTTCTAGGTTGAGTGGCTCTGGGTTTCCTCTCATGCTTTGTGAATTTTCCCAACTGAATGCTCGCTTTTTCTGGACCTAAAAAATTTTGGAGCTTAAGGCTCACTATTAGCTTGGACTGCCTAATTCCCGAGAGAAAGGCTAGTTTCCCTCAAGGATTGCGTAGTTCATTAAGGAAAGCCTAGAACTAGGTGAAAACCAAGTCAAGATATTGTTTTGTGTGTCAGATAGTAATCTAAGTGAGAAAGCACAAGCCAAAATGGAAAAGACGAAGCTCAATCAAAGCACAAGTACTTGTGTCAATGCAAGATGAGCTATTATGCTTTAGAAGGGAGGCTCCAAAACAAAGCATAGGAAAAATTTTGGAGGGTGGTTGTAGTCACTACAACATTGGTGACACACTGGTAGAACTCCATCTCTCTGTATGTACTTTATCTCGTGTAAAGTGATTCTAACTCTTCTGGAAGTATTGTTCGATTATTTGATTGTCATAACTTCTTTACTATCTTGAATTAAAGATGTAGTCCCTACCATTCTCTTTATCGGCATCACACATACCAAGCCAAGTCAACCGAGTTGTTTCAATTGTGGATGAGGGGTATATTAATCCACAAGTAATATAGACTGTCAGAGTTTTGGTTTCATCTTTGGTGTTGTTTCATTGCCATCATGCCTGGACAATACCCTGACAGAGTCACTTCAGGAACACAAACATTGCTTCACTACTAGCGATCCTAAACAGTACCCTAGTGGAGTTACTTTCTTCACATATCTACACGGGAAGCCTTTCTCTTCTTTCACCTTTATTTTATTTTTTTCATTTCATTTTTCATTTTTCAAAGAAATGTGCATAGGAGCTTATTCATTTCAAGAGGCAAAAGAGGAATCCCATCTTATTGAGAGAAGAAGAGGTTGTTCGTTCAGAGAGGGATTTTTATAAATACCTTTGACATACTTTTTAAGGTTCCCCCACTCCCCTTACTCTACTTTACTGAGTTGACAAGGGTTAACCTAATATAGAAAACTAATTACAGTAGGTAGTACTAGTTAAGAGTGCAAGCATTGTGATTTCACCATGACTCATTTTGAAAGGAACTCATTTTCCATCAAGGTATCATCGACTAGGAGAAATGCAAGATCCTCATAAAGAGAGGGAATAGAGAGATAACCAAGTGTTTATAGTTGTACAAGTCCTCTTGGTTTTCACCCTTCTTGTCTAATATTACAAACATGGTTTCATGCAAAAACTAATCCTATGAGTGCACAATTAAGCAAGAAAAGGAAAAAATTAAGATAAACAAAAGAGAGTAAGTAAAAAAAAAATAGGAAAGATAACACTAATCCTACTCCTACGCTAAGGGGAGCATGGGCCAACTCACTTGAAGTGATAATTTCCAATGCAGCCACTTTTGCATTGGTTGACCCATGTAGGTGATAACATGATTAAAAAGAAAGATATTCAAGCATATCGATAGACAAGAAAGATGAAACACTGCAAACCAAATCATTCGAAGTTTGAATGCATCCACAAAGAAGAAAAGGTTGAAAGAAGATGAAAGGGACTCTGCGGATGTATCATGGTGTTTTTTCATGTTGTGTGTGGAAGAAAATCATGTACACACGTAACTTGACAAACGAGAAAAAAATGAAGAAAGAAAAAAAATCATTTCGCAATACGGCTTCCTACGTATGACTCTTCCAATGCATGAGCAATAGGATTCTGTGATTCGGGAGGATGAGAAAACTGTGAATTGGATTGATTTTCAATGCGAACAAGAGAGTGATG
Organism: Pinus taeda; assembly: GCA_000404065.3. Lineage (NCBI taxonomy): Eukaryota > Viridiplantae > Streptophyta > Pinopsida > Pinales > Pinaceae > Pinus > Pinus taeda. The sequence goes on from APFE031623883.1 coordinate 21,593, forward strand.
AGGAGCTTAGGGAGATTCAAAATATTTATGATGGCAAGTGGAACTGACCTAAAGGCTACGAGAACCTGACATAACCATGAGCTTGAGCTGAACTACCTCGACAACTTGAGTAGTTTCCACTTCATCAAAATATGGATCATCAAATATCGGTGGCTTAAAAAGATCAATGGTAGGTGAATTAGAATCATGATCAAATGAATGAGTGAAAAGATCATGGCAGCCACAATCAGAAAATTCAATATGGAAAATGACATCCTCATGATCTGATGAATCATAAAGAGGGGGTGATAGAAAACAAAAAAAAATAGCCTTTGATTTTCTAGAAATGGAAGATGATAGGTTGAGTGGATCTGAGAAGATAGCTTTGTACTCTTCACAATCCAATGACGGACTGATATCTCGTGCGTTCTGTGAATGATCAGAAGTGGAAACATCCAGAGATGGATTTTCACAAGAGGGAATAGAAATGGAAGAATCATTGAAGTTGTTAGGATAAAATGGATGAGGTACAGATAGAGGGAGGTTGTCCTTCACCACAAATTATTTCTTAGATGCCCACACATACTCATAAAAAATGATAGCATAGGCTGGCTATCTAACACCAACTCCATCTACAACTTGATCCTTGTCAACATCACGTGTGGACTTCTAAATGGAATAACACAACACACCAAAATCTGGAGGATCAAAGGAACCAGTGGATTGAGGCTGAGCAGATGAGGCCATGACAACCATTAGAATTGCAATCCAAATTTGCATAGAAATCCAGAGATGGTGGCAACATGTGGGTTCACAAATTCTCCCACCTCATCCTACGGAGCTAGAGTTGTTTGATGAGAAGGGGAAGAAAGGTCACTTGGGGCAACAACCTCATCCTACGGAGCTAGAGTTGTTTGATGAGAAAGGGAAGAAAGCTCATTTGGGCTAGCAACGTCATCCATATCAGATGTAAAGGCTCTAACACATAGGTATGTTGGGAGAACGTTAGAAGTTTCTAACATGTGCCGATTCTCAGAGATGTGAACAAGATATTGAAATATTCCTTCCAAACATTTCCAGTCAAATTCATCTTCTGGAAATTCAGAACAGTAATGAAGAAAACAATCATAAAAGAACTCAAGTGATTCATCAGGTGCTTTACATAGCTTTAATGTTTTTTGATGAAGTGATTTATGGTCATAAAGAACAAAAACTTGGCATAATTCTCTGAACATGTGATCAAAAGTGTGTATAAAGGTTGTGGGAAATGTGTAACACCATTGCTTGTGGCACCCTTCAAACATGGAAGTGAACAACTCACAGGTGATGTCATTTGAGGAGACACCATTCTTGTCACAAAAGCCCAAAAAGTAAATTGCATGACTGGATAGGGGTGTTCCATTTTCACCATCAAATTTGTATCTTGACAAGTCATCTATAACATCCACCGACACATTTAAATCAATAGCGTGAGAAAAACATGTCGGGGTTGTGATGGAGACATAAGTCATGAATGTTGTGCAGAAATTCAAAACAAACTTCAAGGGCTCAGCTTGTCATTTGGCCCTCCTTCTAGTGCCATAAATGTTAACAGTGCTGGACCCACAAATATTCATGGGGATCTCCCTAGTAAGAAGTCCCAACCAAACATCAGACTGTTTGGATTAGGAGTCACAACAATGGGTGGTAATGTAGTTCCTTGAGCGCGGTAGCACACAAAGATAAGTACGATGACTTTGGGTGGAAGGAAGTGTGTGACCTTATAGTGAGTCAAGCAAGATGCATGGGGGTTCTAACATGCAGAGGGGAAAAGGAAGTGTGCCCCTTAGAAGCCTGTAATAATATGTAGCTTGAAAGGGACACATGAGCGAAATGACGTCACATGATAATATGTGGAATAGTCCACAAGTTAAAGTGACAGGTTAATCCAACAACACACAATCAAAAAGATTGATACAATTTCATACAAAGTATTTCATAAGAAAATGTGCAAGTTAAACAACATACATTGCTAAGGAAACCAGAATAGTCCAACTACAATAACAACATATGCATGAAAGCGTGTTGGCTCTGTTATTATTATTATAAGTGAAAGTTCATTGATAGCCACTAGCCCCAATAGTGGAACATTACAGTCAAAAACACTTGCTCCTCCAAAGAAGTATACTCACTCTACACTGTGGAGAAGCCAAGGCTCATCACAATACTCCCAAGCCTTCTCTAAGCCTAAACCTAGCCAAAATATTGGCTCCCAAAATCCATTTCTATGAGTTATGACGTTCTATGTATAAAAAAGGGTGGGGTGACCCTTGACATTCCCCTTTGTGACTATTTGACTACCCTCATGACTATTCAAATTCTCTACAAATAACTCATTACATTACATAGTGACTGCTAACATTCCACTAATGACACTTTGAATTTCACTTACAACATATTTACAAATAATATACATTTTCCACTTGTACCCATGTGAGATAAAATAGGCTAGAGACAATATAATAAGAAAAAAAACTATGATTCTGAAGTTTGGGGAAAGACCAACTTGACAACCTCTACTTGATGCATCTTGGTCATGTACTGATGCCAATATTAGTACTGTGTGATGACGTCCCAAAACTTCTTGATGGTGTCTTTCTGATAGCAAACTCTTTCCTCCATATCTTTTGGGTATATGGTCTTGGAAACGTTTTCAACCTCATCCTAAAGAATATGTAGCATGGGATTGACCATGACAGCACCAATGTACTTCTGCATATTTTTTTCTCTTAGCACCAAGTCATCGTTGGTGGTCTCTCGCCTTAGCTGCTCCATGTACCTATCGATCTCAAGATGGACTTGTTTCTTGTGCTTAGTTCTGGTGAGGGAACCGATTGATGAGATCTTGTGCATTCTTACCATGACATCCAAACTATCATACAACCATGCATATGAAGTTGGTATGCTATCGATGAACAAGGAGAGTTGCTCATAGTTTTGGATCAACATACAGACCTTTTCTTTGTCTAGCTCTTCCTGTGGCTTCATCATCTTTGGAAAGTAAAGCAGGGCTCCTTTGTACCACATTCTCCATTCCTGCACATGGACGATGGTAGCATGTATCTCCCTGAGAGTTTGAACCAACTTTTTGCTCTACTATTATAAGCCCTACACATGGAAAACTACCCTATGCATAGTGACAAATCCATCATAGAGCTTTTGCATGGTATTCTCAAGTGTTGATACTTCAGCAAGTATCGCATTCCTCATCTCTACCATTGTGGAACCTGCACTCTCCTCTTTGGATTGTTCTGCCTCTTACTTGACTGCTTGCAATTTATTTTCCATTTGTTCATTCTCACCTAACATGAACTTAACATTTGAGCTTGTGGCTCTTGCATAGGCAAAAGTGGCATCAACAATGGCAACTGGATGCTTTCTGACATCTGATGCTATCACCCTTTCCTTCATGAACATAGGTGATACGTGATCATCTGGAAAATTATTTCTCTACCCATGTATAATCTTCTTCTACAACTTTTCAAATGATAGATTATACATATCCATGAATGGATCATCATCAAGGAGAATAGCCTCTCCTTGCTCATTCGATATTGGTTATGACACTAGAGGTTGTGGAGGCTGAGAGGTGACCTTGGGTGCTCTCGGCATGAGGTCAATGTCTTGATCCTATGGCTCCTGCCCTAGCTCCATGTACATCACTTTAATCAGTTGCTCAATATACTAAGCAAGCTCCCATCTGTTCACCGTCTTCTTCAGATGTTGGTTGTTCTGGCTCCTCAACCTGTATGGGAACTATTTTTTCTATCATCACACCTTGCCTTTCTTCTTCTTCATGTTTCTGCCTCTCTTCCCTCTCTCTCCTTCCCAATTCTTTCTCTTACTTCAACTTCTTCTTTGTTTCCTACAACTTATGTTTTGCTTCCTCCAACCTTTGATTTTATTTTTTCCTTCGCTATGCTCTCTCTAGTTGTTGCTCCCTCTTTCCCTCTACTGCTAAAGCTTCTTTCACAGTGATATGATCTGATTTCATCTTGTAGCTTTTCTCTGCCTATGGGTTCTCAAAAATATTCCTCCTACCTTTGTCCTATGCTGGTTTGCTTGATCCAAATTTAAACAAGAATGCAAAAAATTATAGATATAACCATAAATATAGAGATGCAGTAGAAATAACACTATTGAGTCATGGAAAAGGCATGCATATATTATTTATTTTATTATCCTTTTCCTTAGTTATATCCCTTCTACACCCTAAAGTGTTAATATATCAAGGGATTATGGTAAAAATAAGGAAATTATCTATCATCACGATTTATCTAACTATTATCACTCTTCATGTAGGAAAAGGACAAAATGGAACAACTATTGTTCTCTAGCCAGGAAACAGTGTACAGGAAGCAAGCCATGGATGGAGTGCGTAGTTATGGATAAGAACAAAGAAGATCACAGCATCAGCGCAAAGATAGAGAGTTAATTGAAGATGGAAGATTGCACGAATTTACCCTTCTTACCGCTTGGCCATTAGAAAAGGCAGTGATTGTAAAGAGAACGAGGATTGGAGATTATTCAGAAATTACTCTTGTATTTTTACTTTGATCATCGACTCTCATTGTTGAAACAGAGTATGAACTGGCTGTAACTATTTTGTAAATGATTAATATATACAGTTGTTGTTCCTTCTCTCATACTGAAGTAATCCAGTGGTGTTCACTGGCGGCTAAGGGCCCGACCCTGGTGGATTCACTTGTTGTTCCTGTATCATTATTTAATGATTTCTGCCATGTGATGGTTTTGTTTGATTTCCATTTATTGTAATCACATCTCTTTGCTATTTCATATTCTCATAATTACTATGTTTTACATGCTGCAGAGGTATTGGTTCAAGTCGTTATTCAATTACATGTTTCAGTATTTCTTTATTATTATTTCAGATTTAGTCATTTGAGTTCAGCATTCTATTTATAATCTAGCAATTTAGTTCAGCATGCTATCTTGAGATTCTCCACTATAAAGAGCATTCATTACTATTGTCTACGCTCTTAGATCGAGATCCCTACTGTTCAGATTAGAAAATACATTTGGAACATTGATCAGTTAAAAGAGAAATGAGTTATTGTTACTGTATTCTTGACTGATACTTGAATGAACGTTTGGTTTAGTTTCGTTAGCAGGTTAAGCTTTCTTTTAATTGTAATTTGAGTTCACTAGCTACATCCATTTATTCTTGTATTTGAGAGCACTGTACTGCAATTTAGAAACATTACTCTTGAGTAAATAGCCACCACA